>AYEL01029915.1:0-24273 GCA_000484575.1 Olivierus martensii
ACCTTAAGAGTATTTCCGCCAAGGTACCAGCTATGGGACTTCCTATCGGTACACCTGTTAATTGCTTGTATATCTTGCCTCTAAAGGTGAAATACGACCCATAGCAAATGATGTAAGCTATTTCTCTCAACAGACCCGGATCTCTTTGGTCTTGCGGGACGTGTTCCAGTAAAAATCTATAAAAATTCAAGCAGATCGGTTCAATTCTAAGTGAAGGATAGAGGGCCTCATAATCATACGTGGTGAGGATGTCTCCATGGTCTAGTTTCACTTCCTTTAGCCTCTCTAGGATGGTGTTGGTATCTGGCGTTGAGCTTTGTGTGCTTCCCAAAATGCCGTTGCACCATTTGGCTAATGTCTTTTCAAGAAAATATGTTGGGGCAGCCTCTTTTCCACAATGGGTCTCGCTTGGACAGGTGTTTTATGCGTTTTTATAAACGAAAAAAGTCTTGGGCACGTAGTGTAGTTTGTTTACCAACATTCCATATTCTCGGGAAACGAGTATGCTTAATAAGTCTTTCTACTGTTGCAGCTATTTTCTCTGTCGGATCTCGTTGCAGCTCCTCCGGTTCTGTATTTCGTATGTATTCTAGGAGGAAATTATCATAGACATCCCTCTCTAAAAGCACCATTTTCTTGGTTTTATCCTCTCTCGTAATGGTGTAGTCCTTCTCCTTTAGCCACTTAAGAGTTCTCTTAACCGCTACTGTATCCTCCATTGCTTTTACCTTTCGTGAGTAAAAGAGCGTGTTAGCCAATAACTATTTAATAATCTTTGAATGGCGTTAAGAAGTAAAAATTATAATGGACTGCCTGCTTTACTAGGCTCAATTGCTTTTTATTTTATTTTATTTGTATTGTAATTGATTATTTTAATTCTTAATGATATTTTATATTTTTGCAATACGTAAAATGTTTATTGTTCTTAGTGTAATTAATGCAAAGTGTTAAATTGGTTTATCGGAACTGCTAAGATTTTTGAATTGTAATTTATTGATAATCTTGTATTCTGTGGTTACCATAGTAACACCTGTTCTATTCTATTATATTTCCGTTGTAATCGGAACTATATGCCTGACGATGGTTTAGTAAAACCGAAAACGTTAGCTAGCTTTTTGAAAATAAAAAACTTTTTATACTGCAGTAATGTGCTGTTTTGGTCGTTTACGTTTTTGAATGACTTATTAGTGATAGACACTTCCATGCTGTTTAATATGGTAACCAGATAGCTTTCTGGAACTGTATCTTTTTGGAATTTGAAAATTATGCTTCTAATGGGATGTTATCTATTGTAAAATTGCACGATATACATACTCAATAAAATATACACAAGAAACTTAGTTTGTTGTAACTTATATAGTGATTAACATAAATTAAATTTAATCCTATCTATAATTTAAAGAAAATAAATTCGAATTTTCAGATTTCTAAATTCAAAAAGCATCGAGAGATGAATTTACAATTTATTCCTAATGCTCTAAGATTGTAAGTATACTCATTGAAACAATCTCTTTAATAACAGCAAATAATAGACAGTAAAAGGCAAATAGTCGTTTTGAAATTAAACAAATAGTATTTAAATCAATCCTATTTATTATGTTACTATCATTTAATTTAATAATAAAATATCTAACTTTATAAATCTGAAAAATTTTAATGAAGTCGTTACAATTTAGTAGCCTCGAGTTGTACATATTTTTGTATTTATAAAATAACTTTTATATCTTGATTCGAATGGTTTAATTCGAAGATCCTTTCTTAAAACAAAGTATAAAAGATTGTGGACTTAGGATGATTTACTGCAAACTTCAAAATTAGCTACAGTATTCAATCGACAGTAGCGGAATTTGACCATTGCGGCAGTTTGACTACGAACTATGATGTTGGACTTTCAGTTCCGTTATCTTTGTGACTACGCATTGAAATATAAACCGACCAATACGTAACAGCGCTTCTCCTATTATAAAGTACAGTGAGTAGTATATAGAATACAGTCCCTGGCTTTAAACAATATGTGAATTGTATTCGTTTCACTTTACTGTCATCTTATCGAATTGATTTAATTTTAGTTGCTTAGACTTATATTCTTGAAAATATTGAAATTTTGTACTTCGTTTCAGTTTTATTATTTATTTATTGAATGATTTTTAGCACTGTTTTCCTTATCAAATCAATGCGATGAACAAAGTTTTACATATATTTTATCAACACGTTTGACCAACGACTGAAAAGTAACACGTACCTATAATTCTGAAAATGAAGATAAACAATTTCAAAATGAATAATTTTTTTAATTGAATTTACGACTACTGTATCATATTTTTAATAAAAAAAATTTTAATATCAAGCGTACATTGTTCATTAATATTCCAATTAAGTATACATGCTCAATGTAAATTCATTAATATTGTACCTGTTCATCGGTAATATAATAAATACATAATAAATAAATACAGTAACAGAAAAGGAATTTTCAATTTTTGATATATTTTAGAGATTTTTCGAAAGTATGGCTACACATACATACTCTAATCTTTGCCAAGATGTCAAGAAAGGATTTTACACTCAAGTAAAATTGCTTGACTGAATAAAATTAAAGTATATATATATATATAATACTATATATAAAATTTTCCCAAGTTAATAGGCAGATATATTAATTAATTATGCTTATTAACATACTATAAAAATTTAGTATACCTGAGATGCGACGAAATCACTGTAGGTAGAATGTTACACATTAAAAATATAAAATAACAAAGTGCCTAATTCACTTCTTACAATTTACATAGAAAAAAAAATAACTTTTTCTTTATTAAAATAAAAGTTAATTCTTAAAATTTTTCTTTAATTAGCAGAATCATCACTCAACTATTTATTTTTTTAGATAAGAATAATTATATAAAATATCACAATTTCTTCATTATTGATAAAAAAATTGCGTTACCTCTGTTGCAGTGTGGAATCGGAATACTTTCTTCGCTTTCGTACTGATCTATGTCATTATAATGTATCACAACTTGTTTCTGCCTAGTCTTGACATTCTTTTTTGACTGAAAATAAATAAATAATATATATTTAAAACTTCATCTTGTTTAATATGTTAATTGGAGACAGTTATAAACAAACTAAATTTTATTAAAAACGAAATTAAAATTTAAATAATTAAGTAGAAAATAATATGATTAAGTAAAATTAAAATATAAGCGCTTTAAAGATCGTTACGATATGTAATATAACAGCGAGCATAAAGCCAAAACTAAGAAACTAATTTACAAAAAAATACATTAAACTGTTCAGATTTTATAAAAATCAAAAATTAATTACCGGTAATCGACTTGGGATATATTACGTGAATTTAAAAATTTGCTGATTAATATATTATTAACATATTAAAAAGTCGGAAATATAATATTTAGGATTATAAAAAAAATTGTTTATAAATTTCGCTATTGTTTCAAACTCCACAAAATGTGTATAATATTAATGAAACGAAGTTTCAAACTAAAAAAAAGTATCATCAAACTAGAATTATAAAAATTTGCAAAATTAATTTCAATTTATATTAAACCGAATATTCCTGTTGGATGATTTAAATAATAAATTTATCAATTCTAAATGATTCGAAAGGATCTATGGCTTCATAACAGTTTAATAACAACAAATCAGCTAATAGATTCATCAATCTATTATCCGTTTATTTCTCTTATTTAGTTTCAAACTAAAAAAAAAGTCTATCATCAAACTAGAATTATAAAAATTTGCAAAATTAATTTCAATTTATATTAAACCGAATATTCCTGTTGATAAATTTATTATTTAAACTATCCAATTCTAAATGATTCGAAAGGATCTATGGCTTCATAACAGTCTAATAACAACAAATCAGCTAATAGATTCATCAATCTATTATCCGTTTATTTCTCTTATTTGTTTCTTTCATAGGAAATTTGAAGGAAAATCCTCGAATCTGTCCTTGAAGGGAAAATCCTACTATGTTTAAATGCAATATTGTATTTTGATTAAAATAAACTGCATATTCCAGTTTTATGAACATTTTAAAATGAATTCTCTCTTCCAGAATTACTAAAATAAATTATACTAACTTAAGAACTGTATATAGTTCAGTAAGATGATATTCTATTTTACATAAACGTATATTAGGATCAATAATAGGACAATTAATGACTTTGAATAAATTTAGACTTTGAGCAATCACATCATGTGACAATTAAACCGATCATAATGAAATAAGAAGAATGGGATCAAAGAAAACTGAAGTCGAAGTATGTATTTTGGCATGCAAAATGTTCTAGCTGTCAATTAAATAATTTATCTGTATCGAACTAATTAGAAGGAAAATACTTATATTTTATATTCAGTATCGTCAAACTTTCATTAAATCAATACAGTACTGTGATGATTTGGTCACATAATTTAAAAATATGAATATTGTCTCTAAACTTAACGCTGCTGAGACAAACTGAATTAAATTTAATGTTAATTAAACTATTATATAGTTTGGCTCGGCAATGTTTGTTATACAGTTGACTCAACATTATTTATTACACAGTTTGGATCAGCAGTGTTTACTATACAACTTATAAATCAAAGCTCAACAGTGTTTTGATTTATATATTCTTCTTAATCTGGTTAGTGGAACTGAATGTTCTTAATTATATTAGAAATAATTTAATAATTCTCGATACGATTATTTATTTAAATAAGAATAATTAATATTTAAACATTCAAAACTTTTTATTTTACTTTTCAAAAACTCAACCAATACTTGTTTTCTGCATTTCATGAGCAAATTATATTCATAAGGAGATCTAAACGATTACTTACATTTTCATTTCTAGTAGTTTCTTTTATTTGAAAATAATAATTCTTGGATTCATCGTCATCTAATTAAAATAAAAATTACAGAATATAAGACAAGAAAGAAAATGAAAATCGAAAAAATATGTGTATATATAATCTTTATATTGAATATAATACTGTATTTATATATTATATACAGTATAAGCATTTCATATTTATAGAGAAGGAAACAGAGATGAAATTACCTGTAGTTTGATTTTTGACATTATGTGGTTGTTCGTTAATAAATGACAAGTCTTTAAACCTCCAAAATTTCACATCTTTCTTTTTGTGCTTTGAGTGAACCATTTTAATTTCTTCCAGTTCAAATCTGCTTTTCATTGCGCATCTAAAATTTGCTTTCCAAGTTTTATAATTATTAATAGCATTTTCACCCAGTTTTCCTGTTTAATTAAGAAGTTGAATTAAAATTTCAACCAAATAGTTAACTATTATTAAAATTAATTATTCATTGTTATTTTTTTACTGTTAATATTTTAGAAATATGTAAAATTTATCCTAGATAAAGTCATTTCATAGGAATGAAAACTCTAAAATGAATGCCAACATATGCAATAAAATTAGTGGTGGCCCAGAACCATAAAGACTTTATTTCTTATAGAACATTGAAAATATTCTTGCTCATAACGATTTAATCTATCGAATTCTATCTTTCGTTACAATTATTTCTCCAATTCTGCTTCAATTCTAATTTTACTTTTCATAATAATGAATAAATTATTATTATTTTTTTTGGCATCTTTATTAGTCTATTCGATTTTCAATTTTTCACTTATTTTATAAGTTAGAATTTAGTGAAGAGGCCTGGACTATAAATAAAACAGATCAACAAAGAATTGAGGCTGATCAAATAAAATTTATAAGACCTCTTCTAGATATTCAAGATTGGACAAAGAGAAAAATGAGGACTTTAGAAATCAAGCAAAAGTACAAAACATATTAAAAAATTGAAGAATATACGCAAAAGTGGAAAGACACGTGGAGAGAATGGATGAAGAAATAATTCCAAGAAGAGTATTCGAGTTTGTACCTGATGGAAGAAGGCCACAGGGAGACAAGAAAAAACGGAAAGATGAATTCTATTCACTTTCGTCAGGAATGGGAACTTAATACCTCAATGTCCAGAAGAAGAAGAAAAATTAGTGAATACATACTTTTTTCAAATTATTAAAATAAAGTTTCAATATTTATCATTAAAAATTAAAACACATAAAAAGTTTCAATGAAGAATAACAGAGCAATATCATACAGTTTTATTATATTTGATCTTGAAATGTGATGCGCCTTCAATATGGCTTCACTCAATTAAGTGATTATTTGCAGGAAAGCAACCCAACAGGTTCACATTTATTCCTGGGAGAGAGGTAAAATTTGTCAAATATTATGCACGTGCAAATATTTTAAATGAACTTAAACTAAATAGATAATAGGATGTTTTTTTAGCCCCAGCGAACATATCATTATTTTGAATTCATTAAATAAAGATTTTATTTTATTTTATTTTAAATGCTCTTATTAATTTTCATTATCTATCTGAATATCCGTTTATAAAATATTTCAAGTTCAAATTTGTTCCATTTTTATAATGTATATTTGTTTTAAATACTTTTTGTATAGTATATTCTAATATTAAATATAGTAATATTGATAGTAATGTTGTTTTTTATGTATTGTTTTGGATATAACTTCACCCTATTTTCTGCATCATCACATAATCATTCCGATTTAATGATTGGAATTCAATAACACACTTGACTCATTTGTGCAATCAGCGAGAGAGAGATTACTGTATATGTATATACATTATACATACATATATTTATATCTAAAAAAACTAATGTTGCAAACTTTATATAACGCGAATTTTAACTAAAATTTATAATTTTTCTATTTTATAATTCATTCTATTTATAATTTATTAAATTTTTATTTGAAAAGATAAGTCTGATGAAAATGCTTATTTTTATTATCAATCTAAAATTCTTTCTAAAATTAATGTAGTTGCACAAGTGAGCCAAGTGTTCATAGGAATAAATTGAAATATACAGGTAGGCCTCGATAGTGCGAGTTCGAATAATGCAATATTCGATTAGTGCGACTTATAAAAAATGATACATTTTTCAGTTAGTGTGAGCAAATATTCAATTAATGTGAGTTGTAAGCACGAGCAAATATTCGATTAATGAGAGTTTATACCGTTTTTCAGTTAGTGCGAGCAAATATTCGTTTAATGCGAGTCACCGTTTTTCAGTTAGTGCGAGCAAATATTCGATTAATGTGAGTTGCATCGTTTTTCAGTTAGTGCGAGCAAATATTCGATTAATGCCAGTTGTAAGCATAGACCAGTGAGTTCGAATAATGCGATATTCAATTAGTGCGACTTATAAAAATGATACATTCGAATAATGCGATATTCGATTAGTGCGACTTATAAAAATGATACCGTTTGTCAGTTACTGCGAGCAAATATTCGATTAATGCGAGTTGTAAGCATAGACCAGTCTTTACGAGCAAATATTCGATTAATGCGAGTTGTAAGCATAGACCAGTCTTAGTAATAAGGATGCACCTCCTTTTATGATGTCAATTAACAAATTACTGTTAATTTTCAGTTGGCCTCCTTTTATGATGTTAATTAACAAATTACCGTTAATTTTCGGTTAGAATTAATGCGAGTTGTAAGCATAGACCAGTCTTACTAACAAATGTCCGTCCCTTTAATGATGTCAATTAACAAATTAATGTTAATTTTCGGTTAGTAAAACCGAACGAGGAGCCTTTTTATGATGTCAATTAACAAATTAATGTTAATTTTTGGTTAGTAACCATTTTATGATGTCAATTAACAAATTAATGTTAATTTTCAGTTAGTAAAACTGACGAGGAGCAGTTCAAGAACAGTCACTTGGCTTTGAAGGGGTGAAACGGACGAGGAGCAGTCCAAGAACAGTCACACGATTTTGAAGGGGTGAAACACCAAGATTATTGGATTTTGCTGATAGCGATTTAACATTATTATTATTCAGCTTTATCATTTTTGTCATTAGCTATTTAACATTACTATTATTCAGCTTTGTTATCGTTTACGTTAGCTATTTAACATTATTATTATTCAGCTTTGTTATCATATAGACCGTTAGCTATTTGCAATACTATTATTTAGCTTTGTTATCGTATACATACAGTATACTAATCTTTCTCTTTTAAAAAGTATCGAAATGGATGAAAGGAAGAATACTTTTGATGATAAAACAGGATGGTTACGGAAATAAGTCAATTGAGCCAAGTGCACAAATGACCTCGATTGCGCATAATCTTTAGATATTAACAAGCACCTTCATCTCACTATTGACTCGATATATCGAAAATTTACAGTGTGTGATCTGATACGTAATTGGATCACTTATAAATCAGGCAAACGCATAGTAGATCAATAACTAGTATACAAAGTTCAAATTTTTTTCAATTACTCACTCACCTTTATGTAAGGCCCACAGACGAAACAATTCGGAATCCGCATTTTGAGACCACGAACCGCTTGAAGCGTGAAGCCAGTGAAGACAAAATTCTCCTTTACTTCTATTTGTCCACTGTGCCAAATGAAAATTAGTATCGTTTAATTTATCGTATAAAAATTTACAGATTCCATCCTTCTTCCTTCTTATTTTTCTTCTGACTTCTTTATTTATTTTCATAACTATAAGTTATAAAATTATTCATTAAAAAATTTAATTAAATAATTAATTAATTCAATTATTTACTAATTCGATCGTCAAATTTGACTGACATTAGATATAACAAAATTTTTGCCAAATAATAACCTAAATGATAGTTTAACACTTTCTGTCGTTTAGATAAGTTCTAAAGTACAATATTCCCGTAAATGCTGTATATAGTTTATAAAAATAACAACAGTTTCTCTCATTTTTAAAAATAATGCTACTATTTTTGGTACAGTGCTAACCAATTAAAAAGTCATTCTCTTTGATTTGAATTACAGTAGTGTTTTATTTGCATTTAATTTTGTAAATACAATAAAATAATGAAATTTTGTTATGTTAATAAGACCATGTGATAGCATCTGGTGCTAAAAACCCATTTAAAAATTCGGTATGTAAATATTCTTGGTATGAAAAAATGAAATTTTTAGCCTGTCTTCTATGATTTGAATAAATTTAATTCTTTTAAGATAAGAAATGAATGTACTGTATATAAACTACTCTATAATCCGAACTCTTAATCTATATTATTAAAGTTTTATTTAATTTTAAATATTAGAGTTCTTATTCTTACTTTTCCATATGGTTCACAAGATATTCTCACTTTTTCAAGTGAGATGATTGCAACTCTGAAGCAAAGTGATTTAATTTTAAATATTAGAGTTCTTATTCTTACTTTTCCGTATGGTTCACAAGATATTCTCACTTTTTCAAGTGAGATGATTGCAACTCTGAAGCAAAGTGCAATAGTCACTGATACTATTCTTATTACGAAAATTATTGCGGTAAAAATTCAAATCTGTAATGCAACAAAGTAGAACCAAAATAATGGAAAATATTTTTTCCTCTAATGCAGATCATTAAAGAAAAAGTACTCCCATGCATCGTTCTGTGCAGATCAATCGTTTAATCGATTCTGACCAGATTTGGAATATTATATTATTATATATCAATAAATTTATTTTACAGTTATCCCTCCTATAACACGCTAGATAGGTTCCTGAAAAACACGTGTTCTGTGAAACCGTGTTATATGAGATCCAGAGCCAATACAAAAAGGAGAGTTACGTTGCAAAACCAATTCAAAACAAATAAATTTCTTTTGTTCCACATAAGAAGCTTAATGCTTATTAGGAATATTAATAACACGAAACATAAAGAAAGAAAAAATATATAGGCCTAAGCCGTAAGCCCTTAAAAAACAATATAGGTAAAAAAAAAGGAAAGTAAAAGTATACAGCCTATATGTTATAACATTCATATGATAATTTTATCTTCCTTATCATTTTCGCTAAAAAACATAAGCCGTAAGCCCTTAAAAAACAATATAGGTAAAAAAAAGGAAAGTAAAAGTATATAGCCTATATGTTATAACATTCATATGATAATTTTATCTTCCTTATCATTTTCGCTAAAACGAGAACTTTTCCTTTCTTTAAATTAACAATATCAACTTCACTTTCGGAACTTTTTTATGCATTTAAAAGTTGGTGTATCTTCTACTCTCTTTACAACATTTGTAATCTAACCCGCTAGAAAACAATCGTTCTTTAACACATACCTAAAGAAATTTATGAATAAAAAGGTTTTTCTGCTTTTTCACATTTCTCTGTTGAAGAATAAATACTAATTTTTTTTATCCAGGATTTGAACGTTTTGAACAATTGTCGCCAACTAACTTAATTCAATTTCAAATCGAAATCGAAAATAGACTGCATATTGTCCTTCACTTTTTCACATTTCTCTGTTGAAGAATAAATATTAATTTTTTTTATCCAGGATTTGAACGTTTTGAACAATTTTCGCCAACTAACTTAATTCAATTTCAAATCGAAATCGAAAATAGACTGCATATTGTCCCTCTCATAGCAAACTAGCGAAATTGCATTTATGACTAATATTAGCAAAGTATTTCTCAATGATGGCATCTTGTGTGTGTATTGTGTGTGTCTAGTATGGATTTACAGAAATTAATGAAAATGCTTTGTGTTATAGGAGAGTAAACGTAATTTTCTAAATGTGTTAAGTAAGAACCGTGTTTCTTGTTATATAAGGGTTTCCGCAATTTTCCAATCGTGTTAGAGCGAAACCATGTTATAAGAGGGATACCTGTATTAGATTGTAGGAAAGGGAGGCTTTACACAGCCATAGCACTGCGACTGCCAATGATATATATATTAATTAGATTATCATAAATTTCGACACAATAGAGTCAAAAATAAAGGTGAAGGGAGAGTAGTTTCTTTTTTCGTAAGCAACTCTATAGATGGCATTGTTCGTCTAAATTATTTTATATTCCTTTAAAATTCGCCTAACAGAATCCAAAATAGAGAAATTATTTAATGATTGTATGTTAACATATTCCGTTAGAAATATTTTACCCTAAGTAATCATTATACTTTTCCTTTTCTTAACAGGTCTAAATAAGACGTCTGCACAAAAATATGTAATATGCAAAAAGATAACCAAATATTGAGAAAATAAGATATTTGTTATAATTTAAAAGCGACTGTAGATTATTATTATTATTTAGTTTTTTTATGTTAAATAATTGACCATTGAACCTATAGCAAATGTCTTATTTTTCAATTCCTTTTTTATATCTTAGTGTTTTTGATAATCTGTATGCACATCTGTGCACCCAATATTCAAAAAATATCCAATTACTCTTAGGAGGAAAATTTCACATATTGCCCAACTGGAAAACCCAAAAGGGATTTTCCAGTTGGGTAATATGTGAAATTTTTTCAATTGCTACTACTTCAACTACTCCTAAAATGTCTTAAGAGAAATACCTTAGCAACTGGAGTGATTTTTGATGTTTTGAATTTCTCTCTTATGAATATACTATACTGAAAATATATATTTTGAATATTTTATTGAAGAAATACATCTTATCACATGTTATGTTTACGCATATGCAGTATACCAAATTATCTGCTATTTTGTTTATTTTTAACACTTGCTTTCTTTTTTTAATGTTTATAAATTTTTTACCTGGCAATTTTATATGCGATAAGCCATAGAAAAGTAAGATATTTAATGCCTTTCATATGCAAAATGTTTTAACAAACGTAGCTTTATTTTATGCTGCTTGAATCATTTCAATATGTAATTGATATAAATACACTGAAAGCATTTATAGCAATGAGAATTAGCATTTAAAAATATTATACACAGCAGCTAACAATGAAATTTTAAAATTCGTAGAATAATAATTTTAAAAATTCTGTCTTACCAATCTTTAGATGATTCAGGCTTTTATATCAATGATTATCATTTTTATTTATTTAGAATATTTGCTAATGAATATTAATAATTGATATGTTTGAGATAATGATATTAAAAAGCTCTCAAACTAATTATTATCTGTAGGAAAAGTGTGATATGATAGGCTTATCATCAATTCATAAGACTGATTGGATATAATCGTGAGACTTTTTTGTATTAAGACGTCCATGAGATTTGAATAAGAAAACACGTTTTAAATTTTATCATTTGATATGATAGGCTTATCATCAATTCATAAGACTGATTTGATATAATCGTGAGACTTTTTTTGTATTAAGACGTCCATGAGATTTGAATAAGAAAACACGTTTTAAATTTTATCAATAAAAAGTTGTGCCTTAATTTTTTATGGAATATGCTTTCTTAGTAAGACGAGAAAGCAATTATTATATGAAGACATTGCGATACAAAATTGGCTATAAGAAAACAATTACAACATGAATGCTGCAGCTCAATAAAATTTCATCATTTACAACTTCTTATTTTTTATCATTAGCAAATAAATTTATTAAATATATTCTTAATAATAAATAATGTTATGTATTAATTGTGCAATGGTATCATATTTATTCGAGTGACTTTCCCCCTTTTCCCCATTTTTAATCTTGAAGTATTGAAGGAAAATAATACGAAATTTATCGTAAATATACAGGGTGAACCAAAAGTAGGTGGACAGTAAACTTATTTACTGTCCACCTACTTTTGATTCACCCTGTATAATAAAAAGGAACTTCAATAGTGTGTATACTGGTTAAAACATAATGCGAGGATTTTAAAATAAATAGTATAAAATAGGAGTCATCTTTCATATATTTGAACTAATGAAATAAAACTCGACTATGTGACAATCCATGATCAATAATTCTGTGTTTTGCAATAATCATCAGTATCAATAATTCAGTGATGTGGTAAGCATTGGCTACAATCATGCAGTGATTTTATTTTTCAGCCTTTTGAACCTCAGTTGTGTATCACCAAAATTCATTTGTTGTTATTTCTATTCATTTTAGGAATTTTTATCTGTAATTTTTATGAAAATTAATACTTTCAAAGAAAATATTACGTAAAAATATGTTATTCCAAACTGCATATACAGGTTGATAATCAAAAATTCGGGACCTGAGGATTGCCGGATTTTCCAAAATTCCGGATTTTTCATGTATATATGCATTATATATTTAATATAAAAGGACTACTTGTACAGTACTTTAAAGAAATAAAATTAAACAATAATTGATAATCAAAAATTCGGTAACTTCGGGACCTGAGGATTGCCGGATTTTCCAAAATTCCGGATTTTTGATGTATATATGCAGTATATATTTAATATAAAAGGACTACTTGTACAGTACTTTAAAGAAATAAAATTAAACACTAAATGAAAAGCAAATGGAATTTTAATGTTCAATAACTATATATATAAGACTGTAGTTCTACAGAATGTTAATTCAAATAAATAAAATACTTCTACAAAATTTTAATTCGTTATTGTACCCTCGATAAAAGTTAAAAAAAAAATTTATATAATGTCAATAAGCAAAAAAAGCCAGAAAAACGCCAAAATGTTAAAAAAAATTTCTAACGCCAACTATGTCTAAAAGAAGCCAAAAAGAGCTCATTTGCTGTAAAAAAAAGCCAATTTGGCAACCCTGGTTGCAAGCGTGACCAAACATCTGAATATGGAGTGCGTCAAAACATAAATGGCGCCTCCTAAAAACACTGGCGCGCCAATGTGGTAAATTTAAAAATGCACTCCGACATTCATGCCGAAAAACTGATGGAACCGGAATATTGATTACCGGATTTCTGATCAGCAACCTGTATATAATACAGCAATATACAGTTATTCCATTCAGTTATATTCAATGGCATAATATTTATTCAGGAAAATTATAATTTATGCGATACGTAAATATTATATCATAATTCTATAATAATAAAATTCATTGAAATCCATAAATATTGCGTCGTTGTATTTTAATATTAAAAATATTTATTATGTACACACACACACACACACACACACACACATTCCACAGTAGAGGTCCTATACAGGACCCCTGCAGACAGCCAGGTCCTGTATAGGTATCGGCAATGCCTGGGACCTAGTGTCTCTAATGCACCAGGTCCCAGGCGTTGCCGATTCATGGAAGACTGGAGAACAATCTTTAAAATTTGAAAAGAGAGGAAGGAAGCTCTACTTTCTTTAATTCATCCAACACAGACAGACACTAGATGTAATTAAATGCTCTTATCACATCCACTGACACAAGAGACCTGTGGAGATTTTGTCGCCTATTCTCTCGAAACAGGCTCACCAGGCAATGTAATACATGGCAAGCGACGTGTCCGGCCGGAAACCAAACTACAATGGAAAAAGTCTCCCTTGTTTGACAAGGGGTAAAATAGTATAAATAATTATACCACTAATAATTTAATCAATTCCTGTATAATTCTTTGTTTTTCTCCGAACAACAGAAAGCACGTGCAGCAATGTTCCTACCCTGAATCCGCCTAACTGCATTAAACACTTGAAATTATTGATATTTTATATAAGTTATAACTAATTTAATGAGATTTGTTAATTTTATGTTCAAAATTTTTCTCCTGCCACTACTCTATAACAAGTGCCTTTAATTACAATGAAAATATCTTTCAAAATACGACGTTTTTAATTTTTATTATAATAATCTAATATTATTTGTTAGTGTTGACTTCAGACGTCATCAATCATTCACTATAAAAAGTCGGAGTTTGACAATCTTTCTCTAAAGATTGATATCAGAAAATATTAAATTAGAGATGCCATCATTAAACAAAATGAAAAGTAATGTATTAATGTATTTTTTCACAGCTACATTAGAGAACATTCATAAAATTCTGCTCTGATGTTTTGTTTTGCAATCAGTAAGTAGAATCATTATATCCAGAAACGATTATGATAACCAAATTTGCTTATTTACATGGTATTAGTTGGAATCGTTTCTTAATATTTTAGTTTAAATTGCATTAAGAAAACGAAATGTAATGGCCAATGCAGCAAGAAAACTCTTCGAGAGACAATTTAGAAGTTATATGTAGATAAAATACGTGCAGTGAAGCAGGATGTTATAAATGATAACCCAGCCAGAACTTTGAAAAGATAAGATTCATAAGACTTGTTCATACTGTAGCATTTCATAATTTTCACTTGATAAACATAATTACTGAATTTTTAAGATAGTATGAAAGAATGCATATCCACAATCAGGGCCGCATTTACCATAAGGCGCATTACGTGCAAGCTGGAGCTTCACTCTCTACGGAGCCACATGTTAAAACCTTACTCCTCACAAACAGCAATATAAAAAACAGCGCAGTTATAATTGCAAAATAAAGTACTTATTTTTAAATATTAAATTAATAGTCGAAATATTGAAATAGACTTGTTATTTTGGAGTCTCATAATGATGTAACGCCTATGGCCTTCAAAAGTATAAATATGGCCCTGTCCACAATAGATGACGCAAGGAAAACATTTTTTTAAAATTATTATTTTATTCTGGGAAAATTTTGTTTCCACTTTAATAAATTGCAGACTTTATAGTTCGTTAAATATTATTAATTGTGACCAAAGTATCCAGTAATTTCGCCACAAACCACAAATGGAGAATCTGTTTCGCTGTGGTTAATACACGAACAAAATTAATACAATTATTTTAACAAAATTTTTTCAAATATTTAAAACAAAATTGAAGACGACCACAGTATATTTTAGGAAAATTTCAATTCTTTTTTTTATAATGTGTCAAATACTGTACAAAGAACAATAACAAGAACAAAAAATAGCCTATAGTCTATAGTTAGTATCGAATTTAATACACACTACTGTACTTTAAATACATTTTTTTTTTTTAATTTATATATGAGAACTTTTTCATGTTTTCATGGTGATCAAATTTCGAATAAAGAGGAGAAAAATTTTGTGAAATAAAATTTATTTTCAGGCAATCTTTAAGATAGTGCATTAAAATTTATATATTCCTATGAGAACTTTTTCATGTTTTCATGGTGATCAAATTTCGAATAGAGGAGAAAAATTTTGTGAAATAAAATTTATTTTCAGGCAATCTTTAAGATAGTGCATTAAAATTTCAAATTACAATCAACTCCCGATTAACCGTCATGTTGGGAAATTAATTACACGGATAATCCGCAAAATACTAAAACAAATGAAATTTTGGATAATCTACATTCAATGTTTAAAAAATAAATAAACCACATACGTACATATATTCAAATATTCTATTATTTATTGATAAAGGAAAATTAAGGAATTTAAGAAATTTATTCGGGTTTTTAAGAAATTTGTTTGTTTGCAACAAGAAATTATTGCAATGGGCATTAAAAAATTTTTCAGAAAGTGAATTTAAGATAATAAATATTTAAAATATTTTAATTGTAATGACATTAATGGATAAACACTACAGAAAGCTTAATAAATTATGGATCTCTTAAATTATACATGTGAACGTGATAATGATATCATAACAGGATGTTAGAAAATCCAAGTTAATCATAATGGATACTGGAAATTTCCCATGAATTATTAGTTATATGATATAATAAGTATCACATGTATTGCACTTTGTTTTGATTCAGAAAATTTTCTATTGATTATAAATCTTGTTTTAGCTAAAACTATCAAAGTTGAAATAATTATAATTTATCTCTGTTTTCTAATAATATATAAAATTTTGTTCAGATCAAATCAAAATTACAAAAAAATATAATTAATAGTATAACATCTATGAATATAATAAAATATCAGATAATGCACAATGCACAAAGTACACTTACATTGTAATGACGTAGGTAAGTTCATGCATTGTTACGTCAATATCCTAAAATTTTAACATTAGTAACCAATATAATAGAATTATTTTAGTTTGATATTCCTACGTTAACCGACTACCAGAATTTCGATGTTTTTATCGCCCGATCGTCAAAATTTTAGTGAGCATTTTATTCGGGTTTTAAGGGTTTTGGAGACAGGAATAAGAACTGATATCTATTGATAATTGATGTGGTTAATATCAATTATATCATTTATGCTCTTAATATCTTTTAAAATAAAAGTCATTCGATTGTTATTGTTATTGATACGTTATTAAATTTTTTCGCATTTTCTTATGTTTAATTTTTGTGTCTAATGTTTAAAAAATCCTAAAATAAAGCCAGCTGTCTGAAATATGGCTATTTTCATATATAGAATATTGTTATTGCATTTCATATGTTGGGCCTAAATAAGTATTATTAAATCTGTTGATAATTGTATAAAAGGAGCAAGTAGATAGACTTGGATTCACATGTTAGCTAGATGAAAAATTGCCACGTTTTAAATCTCGTAATAATGGATTCTACAAATTCAATGCTTGAAGGAATTATTCTTTACAATTTTCTTAAGTTTTGCGCTGTATTTTTAGGGAATCATATCATGGAATGCGTATATAACATAGTAAAAGTAAATGAGAAAATAAAATTCAAGACTTAACAATAAAGGTGATGGAAGGTGGACAACAAAGGAATCAAAGGTGGAGGTAAAAATTTTGAGGATGTGACGCTGTATATACATTATTATACTTTAATACTCGCCTAAATTCTATTACATAATAATACCATGTGCTGATGCAAACGTGTCTGTTTAGAATTCTCCACACCATCATGTGATCTAAACCTAAATCTGCGAAAGTCTCCTTGCAGTGAGTCATGAAAATTCACAGCTACACTAGCAAGGACGGATACACATACACACACTGAAGATCCAGAAAAAAATTTGAGAACTAAAGAAATATATTATTATTGAAAGAATATTTTAAATTTCATTTACATACAAACTTTAAGATTTAATTAGCCTATATTCTAGGTTAAAAAGTAATATTGTTTTCTAATATAGTTTGGTGAGAACTAACTCCTCTGGGCTAATACAGAATTTAATCTTAAATTAGGAAAAACGCGCAAAATCTTTACTTAAGCTTAAAACTATATTAATGGCCTACATATACTATATATCTAGATTGTATAGTAATTTTTCAATATACTTTGAAACGCTGATAAAATAAAGACAAACAATTTTAAATTATATAAATTATTAATATCATAACAAGCAGGTGTTAGTTTATCAGTGTCACTAAAAAAAAAACGCAACTCGTGATTTTATTAACGTTACTGAAATTACAGAATTATTTTCCAAACGAGCAAAGATATTACTCGAATTAAAAATTTATGAATTAATGATAGAAAATTTTCTCTAAGAGAAAATTTTAAAAACAGAAACAGAACCAAAATTCATATAAATCGATTTCCTAATGTCAGAACATATCCGAGTGACAATTTTTAATATAATTACAGACAGAACCAGTACTGTATCAAATAATCTAGAAATGCTTTAAATTAACGATCGCGAATGACTAAATCTCAGAATCTCAAATCAGTGTTAAACCGAAAAAAATTTTTTTAAAAATTTAATTGTCCGGAAATTATACGGAAAATTTATATAAGTGCCTTAATTATAAAATATATAAAAAAATTAGATACGGCAGAAACTTTAATACAGGATTTAAAAGTTGTGTTTTCAGAATGGGCAATTTAAAAATATCAACTGAAGATATAACAAACTGTAATGAATCTGATTGGGAGAAAATCAAGTAATGTGCGGCTCAAAATTTTTGCTATAAAAATAATACTTATTGCTTTTTTAAATTTAATTTATATTGCAGTATTTATATTAATATTTACTTTTATTTAAAAAATATAATTTTATAATCATATTGTTATTTTATTGTCACGCTGCGAAAAAATGAATATTTTCTGGTTGCGTTGCTTTTTCACTCAGTGAGTAGTAACGGCGGGGCAATACGTGTCCACAACATACCAGTTGGGGCCATAACAAATCGAAAACGCCCCCACATTCAAGATGGGATCAGTCGTCATCAGGGCCGGCCCTAGCGTTTTTGCCGCCGTAGGCAAACCCAAAAAAATGGGTTATGTTTCTTTTTATTCCGCTCTAGTTCAGGCGATTTTGCCGCCTTAGGCAGTCGCCTACCTTGCCTACCACCTAGGGCTGCCCTATGGAGAACGGAGTTAAACGAATCCCATCCTTCCTGAAAAAATTAGAGGCATGGGATCCTGAAATTGAACTTCATGAAAGATTTTCCTTGGTCCTAGCCTTTCATTAATGTCTTTCACAAACGGCTAGGATCTGTGAATGCTTTTCTGGGATAGGCTCAAAGGACAATAAGTCTACCACAAATACGGAGGTTCGTCTTATGTCCTGGAATATCCCTGTCTCTTAATAATCGGAGGATGATTAGCAAGTGTCGTTAATTAATATTAAAAAAAGGAAACTTTACTATAAAAAGCTGAATAAGGAATATAGCAAAAAGAATACTGCATAATTGTACGTTGATTTTTTGATAAATCGAAAATATTAATTTAGAATAAATGAAGAAATGGGCCGAATTAAATAAGTCTATTCATTTTATCAAACATAAGACTTTTTAAACTAAAATTTGATCTTCCAAACAAAATTTGAAAATCTCATTAATTTTCCATCAAAATAAATAAGTAAATAAACGAAATTTGAAAAATTTAGTTTTAGAAATATGTTATCAATGAATTTATAAATATAAACAATAATATGCTTTAGTACAATGGTTCTGAAATGTGGTTATTAAATGATTTTAATGCGGCCACAAGAAAATATTTTTGTGTGGGAGACAGTGTTTAAGGAAATAGTGGATATTAATATGCTAAATTCCTATTTGTTATATATATATATATATAGAACTATCCTGTTTAGAATAAATTAAGATATCGGTAAAATGTTTTCATAATAAAGTGATCGCACATTTATGAATTCAAATCAGTAAATCTTATTTAATTAATTAAAAAATGATTTTTTCAAATAAAAACTGATTGATAGAATTGAAAATTTTCTTATTTCCACATATTATATGAAATAAATAAATAAATTTTTATTACATTGAAATTAAATTAAATTGGTTCAAACACGTCACTGAAATCAAATTAATTCAGTATCAAAGGAAGAAGCCAATTTTAATTTCCATCATGGACTGATCAACACCCACGAGCGGCCAACTGGAAGATTGAAAAATAGATTTTAATTGAGATGGGCCTGAATTCCTCCTGGAAAATTTGAAGATATGCCAATCGGAATTCAATCAATGTTTTTTTTTGTATATAGCAAACGCTTTATTACACTGCCATCCCGCGACTTTATCATACTAGGAATTTTTTGTGATCACATAAAAATTTATCTTCAGGAGATATGCCAATCGGAATTCAATCAATGTTTTTTTGTATATAGCAAACGCTTTATTACACTACCATCCCGCGACTTTATCATACTAGGAATTTTTTGTGATCACATAAAAATTTATCTTCAGAATTCCTTGCTTTAGCAATGGTTTCGTGATTGAATATAAGAAATACAGGTGATGATTCTCTATAACAGCGATCTCAAACCTGCGGCCCGATGTCCTTTATTTATTTTGATTTTAAGGAAATTAAAATGTATATATAGTATTTAACATAGTCCTTCAGACTACCTCATGTAAAAAAGTTTTCTTTCTCCATAAATCATTAATTTTAAATGATGCCGCTAGCCAACTAAAGATGTCTAAAGTGGCCTTTTGAAGAAAATGGGTTTTAGACTACTGCTCTATAATATATACACGCATGCATACACAAAAAATGAAATATTTACCTTAAGTTTTCTTTCTCCATAAATCATTAATTTTAAATGATGCCGCCAGCCAACCAAAGATGTCTAAAGTGGCCTTTTGAAGAAAATGGGTTTGAGACTACTGCTCTATAATATATACACGCATGCATACACAAAAAATGAAATATTTACCTTGTTTTCTGTATACAGAATGATTTCAGTATGAATAATACATTATTATTATATAAAATTAGGGCTTATTTAAACAAATGTAATAATTATTTTTCATATTTAAATTTATTTAAATGATTAGGCCTTTAAATTAATAAAAAATTCAATCTTAAATAAATATTGAAGTTCATTTCAAGAAAGTATAAAAAATTTATTTTATAAAAAAGACCAAATGAACTAATCTACCTGTTAAAATGGATTTGAAATGAAAGGACTACAAGTAAGTTGAACAAGAAGGTTATAAGAAGATTACAAGGAAGTTGACTAAAACATATATGATAACAGTTGTTTCAGAATACAGGTACATTTTTTTCAACGATATGTTTGTTTGCCAATGAACAAGTACTTATAAATAATATCAAAGAACTATATTAAATGTTGTACTGTATGATTGTACTTTCCATATATCATAGTATATCAATATTAGAAAACTTAAAAAAATAAATCTAAAAATCAATAAAGTGGTAGATGGAGTGATATTTTGCTAGAACGACAGAAGTTTACACAATGTTCTCAATATTTTTAGAAATTAAATTTTGTTATAACAGTAATACGAATATTGAATTTTACCAAAATAAAAAAGTTAAATCAAAATTAAGTTGACATAAAATAAATTCAAATATTAGAAATTAATTTTAATTTAAACAATTACATTTTATTTAAATAATTAAATCAAAACTAATTTGACACAAAATAAATTCAAATATTAGAAATTAATTTTAATTTAAACAATTACATTTTATTTAAATAAAATAGAAGAAATTGCAAACTATTTTAAATTACATTAAATTAATAATAATATAAAAAATTAATAAAAATAATGATAAGATTTTCGCACGATAATTTGAGAACAATCTCTTACGAAAACTCAATACGAACTGAATCTTCTTCACTTATACAAACAGAAAAAAAATAAGAAGGTCATTCATTATGAAAGAGTGAAAAGCAATATTTAATATTTGGCAACAATAACAGAATATCAATATTCTTTTCGGTTCTATGAACTTTGTAAAATAATAGAAGTAGAGTGAATCGCAAATTTATATGATTCCTACACTTTCAATATTCTTAACTAACTCTATGTTTGTATACACATTTTCAAATTTTCTCTCCTAACTGATGTACATGTCTTTTCATTTATAATTTGCATACATTTCACCATAATTTCATAAATAATGCATTTTCAAATTTTATTAAATATACTCATCTTGCTTCTATCATATATTTACTGTATGTATATTGTATGGCATAATGGCATTATACCATTATATATACGGTATAGTATATTGTATGTATATTAATAATGTATTGTGTTTGGTAACAGTGATCCATTTATTATTTTATCTTCAATAAATTATACTAGATTAATTAGTTATATGTATAAAATTATACATATTACTAATATTAAGCTAATATTAAGCATAAATTAAGCAAAGCATAAATTAAGCAAAATTTTATATGTATAAAATTTTGCTTAATTTTCTGGCATCTATTCAAAATTCATATGAAATACAAAAGCGAGTCCATGCAGTCCATGGGTCATTTTAAAAAATCTAATATATTGAATATAGTATATATATTCCTCTGTTATTTTAAATTTTTAGAAGAATAAGTAATTGAAAATAAATATTTTTTAAGTAACAATATCTTCCAATGAATTTTTAAATATAAAATAATATAAATACATTAATGTTCATGGTTAACATTTCTTAAAATTATTAATTATAGCTCTAAATTAATTATTAAAAAATTACTAAATTAAAAATGCTATAATATATGTAAAAAAATTGAATATAAATTAATAAAAATAAACATATACAAAATATATATTATATGTATAAAATTTTGCTTAATTTTTTGGCATCTATTCAAAATTCATATGAAATACAAAAGCGAGTCCATGCAGTCCATGGGTCATTTAAATACCTGTTATATTTCGACAGAGACAATTTTCTCAAAACTAACGAAAGATATTTAGACGCTTTTCTAATCAGTTTTGTTGTCTAAAAACGAGCAGGACGATATCTATTTGTCAGACGAAAATGTGACATCACTTGTAACGGCTCTCATTGGTAATGGCGTAAGTAGAATCCAGTCCTATTGCTTCAGTCTACGCAATTATGCATACTCGTTTATTTATTATATAAAGTATATAGTTGATGTTCCGGTTACCTAGTTCCTTCCTTTCGTCTGTAGTTTGGATAATTTAAATATTCTCATTAAAAAAAAAATTTAAATTTACATTTTATATATATTTATTATACAGTACTGTATTTATAATTTTCATCCTTTCAGCCGAATGTTAACATCTTATCGTACAACTTTAATAGTTATTTCTAACAATTTAGTCGTTTAAACAGTTTATAAAAATACTAATAATAAATTATTTAAAGTAACGCAAAAATTTTAAATACAGTACAGTTAGGAATCAAAATAACATAATTAATTATAAATTTTTATCGAAATTTAATCACGTTTATGTTCTATCGAAAAAAAAAACCTACTTTTTAAAAATTGCAATTAATTCTAATTTAATAATAAATTATAATAGTTATCAATTGATTTCGTTGAACTTAAACGATTACATCAGTGCTCTCGATTCCTATTGGCTGTTGAAGTCAGTCAGCTGACGAAGGAGGAAAAGTTGCTGGAAAATCCAAAATTAACTTTCCATTTATTCTGTTTAATAATAATAATAAATTAATTTTATATTTTGATAACAAATATCGATATAAATATATTTCACAGTAAATAATAATATTTCGCTAAATATATTTGTGATTATCGAGAAATATATAAAGTCAGCCTATATTAAACGTGTTGATTAGTACACAAACAGTTTGTTTGGAAATTTAAATGTGTTCGCGAATTTATAACTAGATCAAACACAATAATTTTAATTTTTTAAAGTGATAAATTATTAATTTAAAAAATAATTTTATCATTTAAAAAAAAAATTATGATTTTTATTTTAATTTATGGCTTTTGTTATTTTTGAATTTTAATATTATTATTAATGGCAAATGCTTGATATTTTATTATATACAGCGTATATTTTAAATGATGTTATTCAGAAATTCGATTATATATCACATAATTAAGTTTTTATCAATGAATATCAGTGTGAACGTACAGTACATTATTTAAATTTATAATCTTCATAACTATAATCTGCATGAATATATTTCTATTCAAATTATAATTTAACGATATTTTTATACTTCTGTTGTTTTTTACACCTTACAAATTTTATTATAATATTAAAAAAATATAAAATACTCAACTACTGTACATCATTCAAAGTAAGATATATAATTATTTTATTAATAAATATTTTATAATCGATAATTTTATTATTATTTTTTTATAATTCTAATTTAATTTTTCGATAATAAATTAATAAATTTTAATTTATTATTATTA
>AYEL01029916.1:0-13682 GCA_000484575.1 Olivierus martensii
TTATTAATTATTTTATTTAATAATTATTTTTATTATTAATTAAAGCAAATTTTTTCAATCTTACGGAATATTTATGTTGAATATTTCGTTATTCAATTCTGAAACCGTAGATTTTCAATAATTATCCTATTATTAAGCATTATATTATAATGACTGAGCAAAGTAAAGAATATTACAGCTATATGAGATAAGACTATATATGAGATAAAACCTTTTTTTTTTATATAAAGTAATTGTTAAAAATTATATAAATAATACAAGAACAAGTTAACAAATATGAAATAATTATAGAATAAAAAACATGTACGAGCATTAAAATATTGCTAAAATTGAACAAATTATATACAGTATCTATCAATACTATATTAAATTCTTCTTCTAACAATTATATTTTTTATATACTATATATAAAAAATAAAAAACGAATTAATTAAATTATATACTTAATAAATACATATTAAGTACTATATTGCATCATACCAGATGTGATGCAATACAGTACTTAGGTTAGTTAACTGAGAGCAAAAAAACAAATAATGCAAATTCTTGAAGACAAAAAAATCCTTTCTAGGCAAATAATTAGAGAATTCGATATGAATTTGTAGAGGCATAATAAAAAAGGTATCTAAATATTATTAAATTTTATTACTTTACACTTTTCAGATTAATTAATGCATTTATACGAATCAAACCACTGTAAACAAATAGTTTATTGCCAAAAGCTACAAGTACGAAAGGTATTTCTATACTTTTAAGCTTCGATCGTAAATAATCGTTGGATAAGTAACAGGAATAATTTTACATTTACAGTAATTTAATTTTTGATTACAAAGTTACTTCTATTTTTATATCTGTGTAATATCTAACAATTGTAAGTAAAATTTAATAGTAATGTAATATACTGTAGTTGTTAAAATACTTAAGCAAAAAAACTATTAATACTGTCATTAAATTAAATATTAGTAGTATTAGTGATAGTGCTTTGGCTATTATAGTATATTATTATTTAAATTTGTTAAAATACTTAAGCAAAAAAACTATTAACACTGTCATTAAATGACAGTATTAGTAGTATTAGTGATAGTGCTTTGGCTATTATAGTATATTATTATTTAAATTTTATCTATAATCGTTTAAATATTTATATTACATAAATTTACAATTGAAAAATGAAATTATGTGTAAAAATATTTCTATACATATCCAGTGATTATTTGATACAAATTATTAGCATAGAATCCTGTTACCATTATCTGCTTTACAGTTTACCTGTTTCTGTATCCCCCCTCTGGCAACTTTTGAATTAATAAGTAGATTTCACGAAATTTTATATTACTGTTTTGCCATTAAAGATAATCTCGATCCCGCTTTATTTAGCCCTCTACCTTTATTTAATTTAAAAATAGTGGACGTTCAAATTTCAAAGATTTTTCTCTAAGAATTTTTGAAATATTTGATTATAAAATTCAACAGACTAGTCAGTCTATTAAAGTTAAATTAGAAATAAAATCAATTATTATCCGTCCACGAAAACCGAGCCTAGCTAAGGTGGATGAGTCCAAACGCGAAAGGGAGATTCGCAGTCGGTATAATGACTGGTGGGAATGGTTTCGGTTTCGATTTCAGACGTCGAAACTAATCAGTCAGCATTCGACATTATTAGTGCAATAAACTTCCATTCAACTTCAGTTATCTTGCGTTTGAAAGCATCTATGTGCAAAGCTGCCATCTCTATTTTGTCACTGGACTTGTTCAGTTAGCGCACGCGTACTTGCGTCGATGGTCGCTGCTAAGCTGGACGGACAGTAACTCTATAGATTCATCCATTTAAAAATGGCGGTCATTCAAACTTCTGAGATTTCTCTATAATAACTGTGGAAGTAGTTAATAGAATTTTTATGACACAATATACATGTTATACTATTGAATACTATTCATGCACAAAATATTATTATTTACCAACGAATAGCATTTTTGGGCAAGATTACAAATTCTACTTCTTACAAATACATAATAATGAATTAAAAATGTATTATATATTATTGTTATTCTCTATTCAATTTTTTTTTTTCTTATCCATAATAATCAATATTAATTTAGAAAATGTCGTTGAATAAAATTGCTTAGCGTGGATACAATGTATAAATGCTCTAATAATTACAGACTTCAATATAAAGAACTACTATAACATTCTTATACATGTATTATGCCGAATTAGTTAAGAAATACTGTATTTACATGTGATTACATATTTTTTGAATATTTATAATGTTTGAAAATTAGCCAAAACACGCTCGTGTTAAATTTTTATAATTAAACTATAATTTTGATAATCACTTTAAAATAGAGTTGATACAATTATTTCTCAGAAATATAAAAATTGCCAAATTATCCTATAGTCAAAATTTTAAATTATTAAAAAATCAGTTTTATTACTAAGAATTTTCAGAAATATTCAGTTAACTATTAGCCCATCATATATACAGTATGTTGAAAGTAAAACTTGTAGACAACAGAATTTCGGTAAACCGCACACGATAATAGCATCAATTAATATATAACGAAACATAAAATGAATTTTTTTAAATTGGTAAATTTTTTCAATGCAGTGATGCAAATAATAATACAAAGACTAAAGGATTCTTGTTAAAATATATCAGTACACAAATTTTTCAATCCTAAAATTTTAATTAGGATTAAAAATTAGGAGTTTTCACTAATCTTTATCCAGAGATATTTTCAGGATCATAATAAAATTATTTTAAATGTATACAACAGTGATTCTCTACCGGTGTTCTGTGAACTTGTCATAAGTGTTTCACCAAAATTTTTTTATAGTCAAATGTCTGCCATGACTTCAAAAAAGTTGAGAATCTCTATAGTAGGGATGGGCAACCTTCGGCCCGCGGGCCACATTATTTTATTATATCTAATACCAACGCTATGTATACTTACATATCTGTACCTTCTCTTTTTTAAATACATACTATTATTATCAATTATTTTTGTTTTGGCCCGTGGCCCACCATAAATTTTTCTATACGGCCCCCTACAAAAAAGGTTGCCCACCCCTGCTCTATAGTATAGAATAAAAAACAGTAGAAAAAGTAGCATATAACAGTATTGTCCGTCCACGAAAGCCGCGCCTAGCTAAGGTGGATAAGTCCAAACGCGAAAGGGAGAGTCGCGTTTGGACTTATCCACCAAGCCCAAACTTTATCGAGAGACCCGGTCGGGTCTCTCGCTATTTCAGCGAGAAAAACGACAGCGTGTCTCTGCTTGTACACATATCGACACCTTCACCAAAAATATTCATATTATGGATTTCAAGATAAATTTCTTATACATATATGATCAATTTAAAATTATGCAATCTCTACTTTGCAACTTAAAATGTTAAGAAAAATAAATTTTTTTCAGCTGTAAATATAATTTATCATTTTCATAAGTAATTATATTAAAAATTAATACATGAATATGCAAATTTCTAATAATAAAAATGGTTTAAAAATTAGAAAATTGTTAACATACTAATATAAAATAACGAAAATTATTCTCTGAATATTTTGCATGTAATTTAGGATTTCAATTAGTATTCAAAATTAAAAAAATAATAATAAATTGAGTAGAATTAAGTTATTTTTTGTATATAGTGCGTTCTAAATGTTTGGGAAGTGTCAAATAAAAAAAAAACATTGTATTCTATAAAAAAAAGAAGACGCAAAAGATAACAGTGTCTCATCTGTAGATGAAACACTTATGCCAGTGATCTGAAAGTCACTTCATTTGTTTTAAATGGGAACCCCTATTTTTTATTACATATTCTAATTCTACGCAAAAAATGCAAAACTTATATGAACATTACTCTCGAAAAATACATTTATTACAAATTATAAGTGGCTTTAGAAATCGGAGTACTCGGCCGGCTGAAATTGGTGTGCAGGTTGTGCACCGTACAAAGGCGCTAAACTAGGGCTGTCCAACCCGCGGCCCAACATAAAATAAATTTTCTTAAAACATTAAGATTTTTATGCGCTTATTTTTTTATTTTTTAAGATTCGCTGTAACATCATCAAATATCCCACTAATAAAAAGAAATTCGTTTCATTTTTGTGCTAAAAATTTATGAAAAAAATAATAATGAAGTTTTTATTATTTAAATACCTATCTACATTTCCTATTTCAATTTTTTAAAAATATTTCTCACTTCAATGATTAAAACTTCCGGACCTGCTCAATGATTTTAAAAAATTTCTGAACGAAAAGAAGTTTAAAGTTATTATGCTATGACATTTTTGTGTATCTGTCATGGATATCATATATTGCACATTATTTATTAACTTTTTTGCTTAATAATTAGAATTAATATATCTTATATGCGGCCCGAGACAATTTTTTTTCTTCAAATGTGGCCCAAGGAAGGCAAAAGGTTGGACACCCCTGCTCTAAACTATAGGGGCGCCAAAAAAGACTGTAAAAAATCCACGACGACTTCACTTTTAAAAATTCGTTTTTCAGTAGTAATTGATTCAACTTTTTCAGTTCGTTTTTCAGTAGAACGATTTCAACTTTTAGAGAAGCATAATAATACATTTAAACTTTTAAAGTAATATCGCAAATAAGCATGTTATCGGGTTGGAATAAAATAAAATCCTACAACAATGCAAAGATTTGCATTTAAAATTAATAGATAATATAGATGGTCTATCTCTTTTCGAGGAAATAAAATCCTTACAAAGCTTTTGAACAAAAATATGACAGCAAAAGAGATACTGAATTTTATTTACAATAATAATTTAATTGATTCATTTCCCAATGCGGTAAATATGTAACTTACCTGTAAAAGACTATGCGAAGTTGTGGTGCACACCTCGATGACTGAAAAGTTTGTTTTGAAAGGCGAGATAATTTTTGGAATGAATCTTTAAATACAACGGAATTATAAATAAATATTTTTATCATCAGTCAGTGGGGAACAAATCTTTAATTCACTAATGCATAATTTTACCTTTTGGAAAAAAAACTGTTGAAATTGAAGATTTTCTCTACCACCAATTGATAATTAAAATACGAATCGAAATTCCATTATGTTAAAGATTCATTCTAAAAATTATCTCAACTGTTGAAATTGAAGATTTTCTCTACCATAATTAAAATACGAATCGAAATTCCATTATGTTAAAGATTCATTCTAAAAATTATCTCAAGATATACGTCGGCCTGATGGCCACGTAGTAATGCTGTAGCTTACCATTCTGGAGGATCCGGGTCCCACACCTCCAGTTTTTCAGGAGGGATCCGGGTCCAGCCCGTTGAACTCCACCTTCAACCATCCGGTTGACCCCATCATGGGTGTTGGCTAGTCTGTGATGGGCTCTGTAAGTGGCCACCACCAGATACAGTATATCCCTCGTGAGATATGGCGGCTTAACCAAACCTAAATCTCAAAACATACTTTTCAAAATCGCCATGGCATGGGTCATGCTTTGCACGGTCTCTCATAGGTAAGCTACATGTTTACCAAATAAATGCTGTGAATGATTTCATTTATTCGTCATTTTCGTTTAGTTTTCAGGATATATCATTACTCTTGATTCAATATCCTGCTGTCTTGGTAGATATCTAATTAGTTAATACAAAAATTGGATTTTAAAATAATAATGTAGTTTCGAAAACAAAATAATTTATTGCATTGGCGCCAAATCAGTTTCTGCAAAAAAAGACGCCTCATATATCAGCAACTGGGAGTGCTAATGCCACTATCGCGGAGGCGATCGTCTGCGACAGTATCCCAGAATTTTCGATTTTGATTAAAAATGCATTTAACTGAATGAGAGAGAATTACTGTTCGTATGGTGCAATCAAATAACGTTTTGCTAAACATTTTTTCATAGAATACATATTTTTCGAGATATTTAAACGGAGTTAATCACGCAGGTTCTTCATAAGCAAGTTCCTTTTGCAACTCAGGACGTCACATGACGACACATTTACGTAGGAGGTATGCGCATAGTATACCGTGTCTAAGTGTATCGTGTATTATTCAAGTTGTCTTTCAAGACTCTAAGTGTATCGTGTTAGACAACATGTTAACTGCAAAAAATTTACATAAATTCACTTAAAAAAACAACAAATTAATTTAACATAGTTCAATTAAAAAAATTATACTTTTAAATTACCTTAATTTTACGAGATTCTCCCACGTGATTTATTATATTTGTGGGAGAATCTTGTAAAATTAAGGTAATTTAAAAGTATAATTTTTTAATTGAACTATGTTAAATTAATTTGTTGTTTTTTTTAAGTGAATTTATGTAAACTTTTTGCAGTTAACGTGTGTTGTCTAACTGAAGAGGACGCTAAGCCGAAATGCATTTTAAATACCATGGTTAGCTGCTTTAAGTGAATTTTTGAGAAGTAATTTTGGGATTCCTATTTTAGTGATTGTTAAGTCGGTGCGATGTAAAAAGATGTTTAATAAAGGCTGTACTACAAGAAAGCCTAAAATGAATTTTGTTATATGGAATTGTTGGGTATGAATACCAGACGTCTGGAATTTTGTTTACCAGACGGTTTGGAATGTTTAAAGATTATATACTCTATTTTAATATACAACACACAGATATTAGCTAAATAATATAATATTTATTAGATGATATTAGACATTATGTATAAGGTGAAATTTTCAAAGACCTCATATTCCAATTTTGAATTTAAAATCTTGTATAGAATGTTATAATATGAATCCATATCAAATTTGAAGTCTCTAGGACAATTAGGGAAAAAGTTATAAAAACTTATGAAAAAATTTTAGGTCTGTTATAAAAAATGGCATATTTCTATCTGCCTTTCTAATTGAGCTAGAATGACATGTGATATACCGAATGATTTTGAGCACCCGTACCACCCTTTTTTCTCGGAAACGCGATGAGATAGGAAGTAGGGCACCGAATGATTTTAAGCACCCGTACCTCCCTTTTTTCTCGGAAACGCGATGAGATAGGAAGTAGGGGAACAATTTTGATTACCAAAGTATACCTGAAGAATCGAATGGGCATGATATAAAAATTTTGTGGGCCATCGGAACTAGGGGCACAAGGGGTCAACTATGAAATCTCCAATGGAGGGAAGAATCGAATGGGCATGATAAAAATTTTGTGGGCCCATCGGAAGTAATCTGAAGAATCGAATGGGCATGATAAAAATTTTGTGGGCTCATCGGAAGTAGGTTGGTTTCCATTGGAGATTTTGGCATAATTGGATAGAATTGTAAAAAACAAACAACTTTTGTTCTGAAAGTTTTTTAATATCACTTACGGATTGTGAGATATCACAAAAAAAGATGCCGCCGCATGTACCGCCGATGGGGCTATTAAAGCAGTAATAATAATAAAAATCAGACAGGGGGCATCTGTGTACATTGCCAAACATTATTGAAGCAGCAAAGAGCAGTAATATGAAGATTCGAGGCGAATTCTGGTACTCGGTAGTAGCACTCGAACCGTAGGTATGACAAGTCTCGCCATCACAGTTCAGCATGGAGCCATAGTCAAGAACAAGAGTTTCTGGACTTGTTTCAGCCCTTTATGAGTGCCATGGATGTACTCAGATGCCCTATGTCAGATTCTTCCTTTTATTATTGCTTGAATAGCCCCATCGGCGGTACATGCGGCGGCCTTTTTTTTGTGATATCTCAGAATCCATAAGTGATATTAAAAAACTTTCAAAACAAAAGTTTTGTTTTTCACAGTTCTATCCAATTATTCCAAAATCGGCATTGGTTTCCATCGGAGATTTCAAAGTTGATCCCTTGTGCCCCTACTTCCGATGGGCCCACGAAATTTTTATCATGCCCATTCGATTCTTCAGGTATACTTTGGTAATCAAAATTGTTCCCCTACTTCCTATCTCATAGCGTTTCCGAGAAAAAAGGGTGGTACGGGTGCTCAAAATCACCCGGTATATTTGGAATCGGCATTATTAGATCTATATAATGGAAACATAAAAAAATACAAATTCAAAAAAATTTGGAAAAAACTTTTGATATTATACAACTGTAATATAGTATTGGATAGTATATATATAGATACTATAAATGACAGCTAAATGAAGTTAAAAAATACAATACTTAGAGTAAAAAAATCAAATCAAAGTATATGCTATGCAGGCAGAGGGGCTATAGGACTTCCAATAGTAACAGTTATCGGCTAATAACTTCTTAATAAATAAACCTACGTCCTGCAAACGGATACTGCTGGTAACTAGAATTAATAATCTATCGTTTGAATATTCGAACATTCGAATCCACCCGTAATTATAGGAAATAGGCCAAATTGAAATTTTTGTACGTGCTTCGCAGGCAGAGCTACAGGGGCTATGGCTTTTTAATGCCAAAGGAAACATTACTTAATAACTCCATAAATATTCAATATATATACACCAAATATACATAAACGACAAGTACAAGTCACAAGCTATTATACGAATATCTGAAGTCTAAATTCCGAGCTATAGAAGGAAAGTTATAGCCTTCGTTCAGGTCGGTCAATCGAACGAATCGTCCGGGGGGACTAACAAATGCCCCGGGACTATTCGAACGAATTGTCCACGGACTAAATATCTTGGCCACGGACAACCTGAGTTGTCTAGGGACGTCGTCCGAGGACTAAAATTCTTGTCCCGGGACAACTCGTTTAGGTCGTCCACGGACTAAATATCTTTTCCAAGGACTGAAATTGTCATCCCGGGACGAGCCGTGTAAACCTATCCACATCCGAATCTGCCTGACGTCGCAGATCCCCACACATATGCCAGTATCATAATATGATAAAATGACCTTATTCAATATATTCTTAGTCTATTATATGTACTGTAGATATAATAGACTGATAGTGTCATACAAATAATAATAATCATAAAATTAGTAAGATCTCTAACTGTTCATTATATTATTCAATTCTCTTTGAGTGTGAAACTTTTTCAATGTCCGGATTTATGCTGAAAGTCATTTACACCAACGTGTTTATTATTACCATAAGGCAGCGTTTCCCAAACTTTTTCTATGACGGAACACTACACAAATTCTGAAATTTTTACAGAACGCTTGATTATTTTATAGTATAGGTAGATATTAATAATAAATAAATTAGGCAACTAAATATAAGAGTTAACAAAACAAACATTTATTATGAAATTGTAACTATGTAAAATAAAACACATGAATATAGTAAAATAAACTAGGGACTCCAGTTTCAAGTTGGCACAATATTTAAAATCATATATGGGTTATATTAATTTTCATAATTTTTTACGGAACACTTATTGACCTTCTGCGGAACACCAGTGTTCCGCGGAACATAATTTGGAAAATTCTGCTATAAGGAATTGTTTTTTTATAAATCATTTGCTTTTCGTTGTCCAGATTAATGGATCATAGTGCCAAATAGTCACTTTAAAATGACTGTTTCTTCAAGATTAATATTTTATGCCAATTCATTAAATTCAGTTTTAATAGTTTATTAGTCGTATGAAAATGTAGTAGACTACAAATATGAGACCATTTATCCGGAATGATCCGGATCTGAGATTTCCCAGATAAGAGATTTTTCCGGAATTAGGATTAATAAAATATAACATTTAAAAATTACAAAAATAACTAATTGCTCTGCGTTCAAAGTTAAGTCATTTTGGTTTAGTTAATATCAATTAACACTTAACAGAAGTAAAGTGCTAATTGATAATAACAAAAAAGTTTCTGCAATTGAAGTCTGATGCATATGTAAAGTTTAAAAGTTATTATTATACTGCATTTTCTTAAAAAAATGTTATTTCATGTAATTTGTTGCTAATAAAAATTTCAAATAGTACCAAAAAAGAATAACTAATGCTGTCAATTGTATGAACAATGCATATTTTGACATATACTGTATATGGGCTACAGTCACAACAAATAACATCGCACTCATCTAGTTTTGTTGTGATTGAGATATGATTAGGAAAACAGGTTTAACATAAGTAATTGGGCGATATATCATTTGTGTCTCCCCTCCCATCCGTTCTTTCTGTGAGATTCGTCTTCCTGCCAGTTAAGGAAAACTCATATCCACTAGGAAATGATATATCGCAACTCTTTACAGGCATCCGCCCTATCCAGCAAGTAGCTTACAGGAAAACGCATGGCAGACGGATGTTCATTATCAAATCTCATTTACAAATAAATATTCATCACCATAAATTCCATCTTTTTTCTCAAAATTTAATGCTAAAACATAAATGCAAGTAATTTTTCCATAACTGTTGTTTTTACTGTGAAACATCTTATTTTATTAAATAATTCGACATAAAATCAAGTGAAATTAAAAATATAAATGTACAAATTTACAGCAAGCCAAATTACAGTTCGTGAACACAAACTATTATTTTGTTTATATACAGTATATTAAACATTTTAAGTTGTTTGAAAGAAAAAGTTTTTTGTTTGTTTGTTTCTGGAAGTGCTAAGATAAAAAAAAAAAACTTTTTTAGCAATTATAATTTATAGCAAACTTTCATCTTCCTTCAGAAATACTTAGTTTTTAGGCTATTCTTTTTTTTTTTTTTTTTTGCTCTTATCCGGAAATGCGGTCTGAAAACAATTCTTAATAACTCTGAATCAGAAGAGTAATTTTGGAAAAGAGATCCTTAAAGTGATTCAAGAGCACTGTTACAAATTTTTGTTTTTATCAAAACTTTAATATTTATAAAACTTGTTTAAATAAATATGAGGATCGCAATATGATTCTGGTAACATGAAATATTAAATAATTCAGATTTTATTAATAAATATTAACTTGTATGCATTACAGTATTTTCATTTTTTTCTCATATTTTTTAACTTTTTAAGAGGGCAGTAAGCATAACTTATGATATTGATATAAATTTCTTGGATATTAGAATAAAAAAAATAAAGTCTTATGAATTAGTATTCATTTATTTGATTGCGATTTGTTATTGAATTTTTATAATATAAAAATTAAAGCATATATTATATGCTTTAATCTATTCTTTATAGATTAAATTCAGATAACCGATATTAACTTAATGTTAATTTTCACGAATTTTTATATTGTTGTGACTTTAACAATATTATTTAACTTTGGATAAATTTCTTCAGAATAAAATTCAGATAACCGAAATTAACTTAATGTTAATTTTCATGAATTTTTATATTGTTGTGACTTTAACAATATTATTTAACTTTGGATAAATTTCTTCAGGTTTTTCGTTCGTCAATAGTATATCTATAGAATTATCTGTTTATTCTTGTTTAAAGTAAGTTCATTAAAGTTTAAATTAAATATAAATAAATATAGAAATATGCTGATATGGATAAATCATTTTAATGAAATAATTACGAGTTGGTTTCTTATGAAATTTGTAGGAAGTACAAGGATTTGTTATAAGTTTGAGTAAAAAATCTCTGATTTCATTTAGTGATTTCACTTATGATATGAATTTAAACAGGTCTATAGATTTCTTAATGAAAATTTGCGTTATCGTTAGTTAGTAAACATATATTAGCTGTGTTCGGAAGTTTCTCTATTGATGTATTTCAATCATTCAAGCTATTACTATATTTATGATATTTCGATTAATTAATAATGTATATCATAAATTCATATTACTATATATATATGAACTTGATAAGGAAGGTTTTAAATAATTTTCAGATAGTTTACTGGAAGTAATCATCATTCGACTGAAACTGCTATAGATTCAGGATTCAATTCGGTTAACGACCCGGTAAACAAGCGAAACATTAACAATAGAAAAAAACCTGCCATGCTGCAATGATTTTTCAACTTATTTATAGGCAATAAGAGAGATCTGAAGACGTGTGGAGGTAGCCGTGATCGTCTAGTGGTTAGGACATTGCGTTGTGGCCGCAATAACCCAGGTTCGAATCCTGGTCACGGCACTCTTTTTTTCATCCGGATATTTTTATTCGTATTTTTTAAATATCCAAAATTTTATCGTATTTTTATTTTTAGTTTTAGTTAGTAAATTTCAAAGATGACTTTTTTTTACTAGATTCGATAATTTTTGGTCATGTTTATTTAATTATCATTTTGTCAGTCAAGTTTCAGTATACAAATTATTGCGATGCAGTCATAAGACTGCCGAATTTTTATAATTTAAAAAAATTTCTAGAAAATATTACGATTTTGTCATGAAGTTTTGAATATTCAGTCCCAATATAATTTATTTTGTAGATATAATTTTTTTTTTTGTTATAAATTTTCAAAATATATCTGATTTCTTCAAAAGTGAATATCTAATTTTTTTCATCCGGATATTTTTATTCGTATTTTTTAAATATCCAAAATTTTATCGTATTTTTATTTTTAGTTTTAGTTAGTAAATTTCAAAGATGATTTTTTTTTTACTAGATTCGATAATTTTTGGTCATGTTTATTTAATTATCATTTTGTCAGTCAAGTTTCAGTATACAAATTATTGCGATGCAGTCATAAGACTGCCGAATTTTTATAATTTAAAAAAATTTCTAGAAAATATTACGATTTTGTCATGAAGTTTTGAATATTCAGTCCCAATATAATTTATTTTGTAGATAATATAATTTTTTTTTTTTTTGTTATAAATTTTCAAAATATATCTGATTTCTTCAAAAGTGAATATCTAATCCTTTCGTTACTATATTATTTTTCGATTAATGATATATTTCTTAATGTTTTTATGATAGGAAAGTAGTTATTTCAATTAATATATTTTACTATAACGTATATTTATATGAGTACAAATATCTGAGTTTGCTCAACTACACATTTTTTTAATGCTAATTAACGTCTGGTACAAGAGTTTATTTATGATTTATAAAAATTCTGTGTTAGTTTTTAATGGAGTTTGACGAAAGATAATATATAATTGTAAAATAATTTGTATAAAATTCCACAACTGCAAATATTTTACTCAAAGAAACGATGAGTATATTATTATTATTCTGGAATATTATCAACGATAAGAATTATAAATATAAATAATAGAAACAGTTCGAAATTTGACTCCAGATGGCAGTACAAGGATTTATTTGATAGAGAGCCTACAATCAATGCTTATAGGCTCTCTACAGCAGACGAAATTTGCACTCACTCTGGTGTTATACGTGTAGCATTACTGGCATTGCCATTGTCGTTTCGTGCGCTACTGCAAATAAAATATATTTTGAGGCAACAAGAAAGACTATAACGTCTATTATCATCAACCAGCGGAGAGAAAGAGGCTGCAAGAAAACAATGAAGGTTGAAAGGAGAATATTAAGGCTTATGATATTTCTAATAGTGATTTTGGGAGCCTCATTGTTCCAAACAATGATTTTTTAGACTTCATGTCTGTATGTGAAAGCACATATGTTATGCATATGCGAGATTCCTCACATAAAGCGGGCATAAAAGAATGCATTATTCAGAAATTATTGGAAATAAGCAAACCATTGTGTTTTTGTGATGACTTATGGCAAACATTATTAGAATTTTACGTAACATTGAGAATGCATTATATGCTGAAGTTTACTAATTGTTGTAGTCAGCGGCTGGATGGCCTAGTGGCAATGCGTTGGCGTGCCACGCTGGAGGACCCGGGTTCGTGTTCTGGTCTCGTGCCGCTTTTTTTCGGGGTACTGGGCC
>AYEL01029919.1:0-23452 GCA_000484575.1 Olivierus martensii
CCCTAGTTGCAGGCAATGATTAAGCCGAGATTATTCTCGCAGACATAAGTACCCTGTAGTACCCTCGTTGGTGGAACAGGGGAAAAGCTTTGGCTAGTCTCAGAATACGACATGAGCCTTACGTACCGCCTAGGGCCGGCCCTGGCAGTATAGTACTATACTTGAAATGAATGCGAGAAAAAAACATATTTATACAGTGGTGAGATTCAGCCGGTTCATATCATTTCAGTAGAACACACATGTAATTTTTGTTGAGGCACTTGTAAACAAGATTCCAATAAGGCGCCTGGGTAGCCGATCGATTGTGAAGCCCGGACTAAATAAATTTTCCTGCAGTTTAATTTTTTTTTTTAATTTTGAAAATCAATTTCTAAACAGCCATTTACAACAATAGATGTACACGAAACTTTGACCGTTGCGGGAGAGCTAAACTGAAGATCCAATTAACAGATAACAAGCTCGTCTATCCTACAACTGCCTCCTTTGTCTTGCAGAGCCAACTTTGAACTCTTAACTATTGTTTAATATTTCTTAATTTGTGTGACCTTTTATTCTTATTATAATGATTATTTTTGAATATTTTAATTTTTAAATATTGTATAATTATGATTACAAATGTAACTGGAACTTATTTTATAATATTAATGACTTTTAATTTTAAACGCAAATCTTTGCATTGTTATAGGATGTCATTTTTCATTCCAGTCCGATAACATGCTTATTTATATTACTTTAAACATATTGTACTTCCCTAAAAGTTGATATCGTTCATCGACATTTTTTTTGTCAACCGATGACGCCACATTTCATTCAGATAGAATACTATGTGGCGGGGCGAAACAAGCCCTTCTACAGGCTGCTGACCCCTGGGAAGGAGTCAGCCGGATTGTGGAGGACGGGGATCGACGGCCGGACCCGGATCCCATGATATTTTCAAGGGGTGGGACCCGAGACTCGAACCTGGGTCCTCCAGAGTGGAAAGCCGAAGCGTTTCCACGCGGCCAATCCGGCGGCCCGTTTATCGACATTAAGGCTGAATTACTAAAAAAATTAATTTTTCAGTTAATTCGTCGTGGATTTTTTCCAATCATTTTTTGGCGCCCCTTATAGTTTAGCGGTCTTGAGCGGTACCTGCATACGTGTCATGATTATTTGTATGCCGAAATGGCAACAGTGGTGATAACATGGGCTGTGGTTTGATATTCCACGTACTGCACTAACTAAACTTTCTCGGTTTTTTGGTTGACGTCACAGTTTCGTTTGAATGAAGAACCAAACCAATTCAGTGAGCCAGATCACATGATTTAAGATGGACGCATTCATAAATATTTTTAATAAATTTATCTAAAAGTTTAATTATTAGTTTCTTGTATCATTTACGTCGCTATGATTATATTGATGTATTGAAGCACGCTACATATTTGTATAAATTGGGCGGCATAGAAAAAGATTGAACTTCGCCCCACTGCGCATGCATATCGAACCACAACCATGTTTCTGTACTTCTGAGGTGGCAACACTAAGATATCTGTATATAAAAGTGCCTCATCGTAGTGTCAACACTACTACTTGTCTTGGCACGGTCTTTCGATATTCGACTCTACCACGATCTGTACTTCCTGTAAATATGTAGATATTAAACTTCTGAATACAATCCAGTAGCATCTTGTATTAATATCCCAGATAAATAGCATAATACCCACTTCCGTTGGCACTTGCAGCACTGCCGAACAATAATAATATTTTTCTATTAGCTTGCTTTATTTTTCAATTCACTTCATTCAGCCATTCAGAATGTATCTCTGATGTTATTCCATGCCTTCTTATTGTAATGCCAAAAAAAGGAAGATATCCAATTTCACAGTTTATATTTTGAAAATTCTAGGACGATTAACATTTACAACAATAAGAGGCTTTACTTTCACCCCTTGTACACGGCAGCACAATAAAATTAATCCGCGCCTTAGTTTAGTTTTTTCTGTAGTTTCATATAACTTTTATCAAAGAATGAATGGGAAGTTTGCGACTAGTTTTTCTTTTAAGTACCGATATTTCGCTATTGTCTAGAGATACGAAGACGATTTTGGTGTCATTTGGAAAGGTATGGAGAGACGACCAAAACAGTATATAGGAACTAGGATGATAATGAAAATACTACAATGGCATAAAACAAGTTCATCTGCAGCAAAAATATTTTTCTTCGTATTTTAATGCAAGATTTATAAGTTTACGTTTCCACTCTTCAGCAGCTTGCTGGTCAGCAACAACTGATTCTCTACATAGGATGTATTAAAGTGTATATATAAAATTTCGTTTACGAAAACGATTTAATCAATTATGATTCTCAGAAAAATTTTCATTTTAAGAATTTTAAGTCAAATACTTTTGCCATTCTCTTGTAAAAGTGTACTACTTACAAGAATATTCTTTGCAGGACAATATCGAAAAAACTAACATTTTATTGTTAAATTTATCATGGGAAGTCTTGCGAATTGTTCTCTTTTCACTACTGAAATTTTTCTACCATGCTTCTAAATAGAAACTCCATTGCTGTTGTTTGAGAGTTGATTTTGAAATATCAAAACTTTCTGCCATTTTCGTGAAACTTTCTTCATTGTTAAGATGATCTAGAACTTCTCTCTCATACCTAATGCCAGCTCAATTAACTTACGTTTTCCCATGGTAACAATAAAATCATCTGAAGAGCAATATTATATTAAATGCCAAAACACCACCAAAATTATTGAAATACACTTATTTATATAAACTGTCTTTTCTTATGAGTACTCTTGTTGGAAAAACATTTTATCTTTCTTACCAAAGTCGGCCGGATGGCCGCGTGGTAAAACTGTGGCTTACACCCTGGAGGTTCCACACCTTCAGTTTTTCAGGATGGATCAAAGCTCGGGCCTGTTGAACCTCATCCTTCAATCATCCAGTTGACCCCATTATGGGTGTTGATCAGCCTGTGATGGGCTCTAAGTGGCCACTGCCAGATATAGAATATCCCTAGTGCGATATGGAGGCTTAACCAATCTAACCTAACCACCTTAGCAAATAGCCAATACGTTATTTCTCATAAAATACAGTACTATACAGTATTCTACAAAATCAAAACTGAGAAAATTACGTTTAAATTACGCAGGTTTTAATGGAATATACTTGTGGCAGCCTATTGGAATTACTGTAAGTGGTGCACAGTGATTGCTAAAAGTGTGAGGCCCTTGTTTACTATTCGGCGGTAAAGGTTAGCATTTTATCCTGTTATATTTTAATAGCTGACCAAAAAATCTTAATGATTGTCTTGTGAGATAAAGATTAATCAATGTTGTTAGCTTTGAAGAATGCTATATGTTTTTAACAAAAAATATGCCTCGGTAATGCCAAAAAATGATTAAAGAGCCTACTTAGAGTTGGCCTGTTCATGCAATATGTTAAAAGCAAACCTATCATTAAAGAATGAATTGGAAACTAAAAATGTATACAGAAAGGGTGTTGGTAATTCGTGATCAGGATGAACAGTGATGTATTATAAAAAAAATATACACATGGGCTGTGAAAACAATGATATTGTCCGTTGCTTGGGAAATCATCTTGGCATTGACAGAACCAGAGCCAAAATTTTAAAAATTTTATTGGGCTGTCAGAGTTTGGCTTGTGATCGTAGTCAGAAAATTAATTTCGTTCGAAAAATTGACATTGGTGAACTTCATCCTGCTCCAGTGCCAAGTGATTATACAACTTGTGGTTATCATCATCAATCTATTTAAAACAGAGGATGGTTATTATTGTATCATTGTTGTTGCGGACTACTCCAAACGGCCTGAGGCTTGATCTTTAAAAGATCAGTGTGCAAAATTTCTGTTTGATATCTATCGATATGGTTGTATAAAAATACGAATTAATGATCAACGAAGAGAATTTAATAAAATAATCAGTTTGATAAAATATATAGGCTGATTGGAACTCAGCAACTTATAACGAATGCTTAACATCTCCAAGCAAATGGCCTTTGTGAAGTATCAGAAGCGCACTATCAAGGATTCGTTTATAAAATCCCTTGACCGTTTTAGTCAACAGATGACGCCACTTTCCACTCAGTAAGTACTAAGTGGCGGGGCGAAACTAGCCCTTCCACAGGTTCACCACCCCTGCGGGGGTCAGCCGGATTGTGGAGGACAGGGATCGACGGGCCGGGCCCGGAAAGTCAGCCGGATTGTGGAGGACGGGGATCGACGGGCCGGGCCCGGATCAGCCGGATTGTGGAGGACGGGGATCGACGGGCCGGGCCCGGACCCTCAGGATAAATATTTTCAAGGGGTGGGACCCGAGACTCGAACCCGGGTCCTCAGAGTGGAAAGCCGAAGCGTTTCCACGCGGCCAATCCGGCCGACTCAACCTTGGGATATGGGAGCGTTTCCACGCGGCCAATCCGGCCGATCCCTCTTTTGGGTTAGTAAAAACCCGTTTAACGCGGTTTTTCAAGGGGTGGGACCCGAGACTCGAACCCGGGTCCTCCAGAGTGAACGTTTCCACGCGGCCAATCCGGAGGTCCTCCAGAGTGGAAAGCCGAAGTGTTTCCACACGGCCAATCCGGCCATCCTCCAGAGTGGAAAGCTGAAGCGTTTCCACGTGGTCAATCCGGTAATCCTCCAAAGTGGAAAGCCGAAGCGTTTCCACGCGGAATCCGGCCGACCACTCCAGAGTGGAAAGCCGAAGCGTTTCCACGCGGCCAATCCGGCCGACGACCCACGATAAATATTTTCAAGGGGTGGGACCCGAGACTCGAACCCGGGTCCTCAGAGTGGAAAGCCGAAGCGTTTCCACGCGGCCAATCCGGCCGACTCAACCTTGGGATATGGGAGCGTTTCCACGCGGCCAATCCGGCCGATCCCTCTTTTGGGTTAGTAAAAACCCGTTTAACGCGGTCATGCGACGAATCCGGCCGACTCCCAGAGATGGTTAACTAATGTTTATAGATTCGAACCCGGATCCTCCAAAGTGGAAAGCCGAAGCGTTTCCACGCGGAATCCGGCCGACCACTCCAGAGTGGAAAGCCGAAGCGTTTCCACGCGGCCAATCCGGCCGACGACCCACGATAAATATTTTCAAGGGGTGGGACCCGAGACTCGAACCCGGGTCCTCAGAGTGGAAAGCCGAAGCGTTTCCACGCGGCCAATCCGGCCGACTCAACCTTGGGATATGGACCCGAGACTCGAACCCGGGTCCTCCAGAGTGGAAAGCCGAAACGTTTTGAGTCCTCACGCGGAATCCGCGTGAGAATAGGATCAACTAGATAGGCAGAGGCTCGAACCCGGGTCCTCCAGAGTGGAAAGCCGAAGCGTTTCCACTCACGGCTAATCCGACTGGGATGAATGCTTACTAAAATTCTGTTTGCGTATCGAACACTCCAGCCACACTTATTTGCAAAATTTCATTCAAGTCAACTGAACTTACAAGTTAGACTTTATACATTCTTCCAGAATAAAACATTTATCAGGTATAGTGGACTCGCGTTTTTACGAACTATTCAGTTGGTCCCGAACAGTATCATAGAATTAATGCCATTTCCATTTATGAACTTTCGATTTTATTTTTGGGAATCTATACGAAGTTCGTAAAATCGAATGTCTACTGTGTAATATTCCAATTACCTCTCAGGATTTGCAGAATAAAACTAGATCTGTTGCATTCCTTCAGCTAATTTCTGACTGGAACTTAAGAAAATCATAATCGAGTACAGTTATCGTCTCGTTCATTTTTGATAATGTCAATTTGATTCAGTCTGTTCTAGAGCATATAAACACGAGTAAAATGACTCATCTTGGAACCTGGGAAGAATTTTTTCCAAAATAATAATAAACCTCAACAGTCTGATTTACGTATACAGTAAATGTAAAAATGACAATAATTGCTTAGAATATAAACCACTCAAAAAACTATAATTCATGCTTACGAAGCTTTATGATCAGCAATTTGTCATACTCACGGTCATACCAGTTTGAGCTTGCAATCTGTTAAGTTTTTGTTGGATTAAACAGTGGATTTTATTTTTAATTCAAAAATTGTAATTCTGCATTTCTAATGAATAGTAACTTTATATATTTTTTTCAAGATTTCTTCATTATGTTGAATCTTTGTATATCTTATAGTTGTATGTAATGCAATATACAATCTGAACTAGTGTACGATTTTCACACAGTTCGGTGTGTTTTATTCAATAAACATAAGAGTCTTAAGCATAAAAATTTGTCATTTTAACTAAATCAGAGGCGGCTGCGGGGATAATATGAAATCAAGTTAAAAACTACCCAGGGGTTATATGAAACTGATTTCAGATTACAGGGAGGCCAACTTGAAAGAGAATAGCTTAAAATATCTCCCATGAAATATTCTTTACGAGCACTTTGAACTAGTGTTGTGCCGATAGCTGCGATCGCAGTGGATGGCAGGATTATCTGTTATAATAGCAGCTATTGAATACTGCTAATTTGCTATTGAATAACACCCTCTAGCGGTTGTTTGTTATGAGTCTGAAATTCATAACTTCGTTCCCCGAAATTTGAATTCTTATTTAACAGCATTATTTGTATTCGGAATATTTGAAATAGATTTATTTGGAATAATTTATTTATGTAAATCGGCTAATAGCAGGTTATTAATACAACTAACAGTATCCTTATACTTAGAATCATTTATATTATTTCATCGACAATGTTTATCGTATATTTTTCTCTTATTACTGTTAATATCCATTTACACTACGTAATTTACGCGTCCGTGTATTATTCATGTTTATTCCGCGTTGCTGTTTATTTGATTACACTGTAACACTCGATTGAGTTAGACTTTCTTTTTTGTCAATAGATGGCGTACTCGGCGGAAACAGCAGGATAGAATAACAGCTATTTCGAACCTGCTAAAAATAGCTAGTAAAACTGCGATCGCAGTGGCAGCTATCGCTTTGCGGCACATCACTACTTTGAACCCATGGATAATGTTTGACACACAATATTCTTCTGATATTCTATGAAACAAGCAAAAATTTTCAATTTTGAAAAGAAAACTCAGTTTAAATGAAATTAATTCATTTATTGAAAATTTAATTCAATAAGTGTAAAAAACTATTAATTTTGGAAAATGTTTACTGAATGTACATGTAATTTTTTTATGGAAACTTTAAAATTTTATAATTTATAGAAATATACAATATTTGCTGTCCAGGAAAAGATAATGAATTTGGAAGATCTATTATTCATATGGCATGAGAATTTTTTTTTCATTTGAAGCAACTTAGAGAGAAAAAGAATTATTTTAAAATCATCATCAGAAACTAGAATGGATTATAGCACTTCACATTCTTTGAAATATTTGATTTTCTAATGAATTAGACAATTTGCCATTTTTTTTTTAGATCCAAACAGAATAAACACTCAAATTTTCTTCTTTCATTATTCGAATTAATTGAGACAATTTATTATTTTCAATTTGAATTTTAATTATGAAACTCCGATTTCATGATACTTGATTATATGATTCAAATTTCTCTAAAAACACAAACATTTAAAATTTTTAAAAATATAAGCAACTATAAAAATAACTTATTTTTCTGAATTCCAAAATATAAAATACATTTTCATATTTCCAAATATTGTACATACTTTTTATATTAATAAATATTTACTTAAAAAAGCATTATCTATAATGTATTATACATATTATTTTAATTCCAATTAAAATTCTTCCTTAAATATTCTATTAATTATTATCGGAATAGACTGTACTTAATTCTGTTTTTACACGATAGATACATTTTCGAAAAATGCGTGTAAAAAATATAGGTCACTATATCTGGGAAAACAGAAGATTGATTTCAGACCTCAGAAATCAACAAAAATATAATAATAAACCCTATGAAAAATCATGTTAGAATCCTATTACAGTATTTTTATGTTCTTGCACTTTTTATTTCATAAAGATTGCATCTATATATAAAAATACGAGGGCGATTCAATAAGTAAGTTACAAATCGTGATTGAAAAGAAATGAATGGAGATAATGACATACAAACAATATTTATTTTTCAACATAATCTCCATACAAATTTAAGCACTTGTCCCACCGTTTCACAAGTCCCTGGAAACCTGTGGTGTAAAATTCTTTTGGTTGCTTGGAACCATGACGTTCATCGTCAGGAAAGCGTTCTACCGAAAAATGATGTTTCAAAGGGCCAACACCTCTTTCAACCACTTCATCATCAGGAAAGCGTTCTCCCGAAAGAGATGTTTCAAAGGGCCAAACAAGAGGAAATCGCTCGGGGCGAGGTCCGGGCTGTAAGGTGGATGTTGGAGGACCGCCCACTTGAATGACCTCAGCGTCGCTGTGGTCTGATTGGCACTATGAGGACGGCACGCTGTTCTATCGTGGTACATGTACTCAGGGGCGCCGCCATCTTGTACAGTCATGCACAGAACGATCGTTGTGCGTCACAATAAAACTAGATAGTGCTGCTATCTAGCGGTGACAGTTTCCCGCACTTAATTAAAAAATGAAGGTCGCAACTTCGATTTGTAACTTACTTATTGAATTACCCTCGTAAATTATAATTTGAAAAGAAAAATAAAGTACAATTTTACATTAGCGCCATATGAATGAAAATAGTACCAATCAAAAGATGACAACGAGTAGAGGAAATTTTCCAAAAGGACTACATTTCTTTATGGTGCAGGCTTGAGAAAATGAACGATTAAATTATAACATTTCTCCACGTACAGTATCTAAACCTGTCCGCGCCGCCATTTTTGAAACTTGTTTTAATATCCGAGATATATTAGTTTTTTGAATAAATCTTTAGCACAACGGAATTGCCGATTCGTATTTTAATTATCAGTCCGTGAGAGGCTAATCTTTAATTCTTTAATAATCAAGATTTTTTTTTTCCAAGATCGGTGCCCAAAACGGCAACGTGCACCTGCATGTGGAGAAACTATAATTTTATCGTTCATTTTCTTGAAGTCTGCAACAGATAGAAGTGCAAAATTTTTGGAAAGTTTTATCTAATCTTCGTCATCTTTCGATCGGTACTATTTTCATTCATATGGGCGCTACAAAAATAACATTTATAAACACGAAAATTATGCGAAGTAATATGAGTTACAAATAACAAGATTTTGATTTTAACTTTAATTTTTTTTATAACACCAAAATATTAAACATCAAAAACTTCACTTTTCATTTTAAACACCATTCAAAATGCAGACAAAACAAATTCTCTTTTGAAATTATACGTATAAATTAGAGGAATTCATCAGAAATTTCTTTTCTAATCGAAATCAAAAACAACTCGGAGGTGAATAATGAGAAGCAAGCGCTGCATTCACTGTAATACGAAAATACTTTTCTTCTTAGAATTTGGGTCCATCTTGTTAAATCAAAACAAATCGTGTAAAAAGGGAATGAAATTTTATTTCTTAATTTATATTAGATCAAAACTGTAAAAATAGAACTGGATGTATTCTTATCTTTTTTCCTTTTTCATACCATTATGTACAACCGTAATGACAAAATCTTGAATCATATTAAAAAAAACTGTCAAAATAATTAAAAGTAAGATTGAATGTTTGCAAAACAAATTTGCGTTGTTTTGCAAACATCGCAGTCCTAGCATCTCAGAAATTAATTTCAAATCGCTAGATTTGTCCTTATCACAACACTGTTTATAGCGATGTTTGGCCTACCAAAGGGAGGAGGAAGAGGCAAACCGTGACGTCACGCGCGCCAACCCTATAAGTATAGTCGGCCGGATTGGCCGCGTGGAAACGCTTCGGCTTTCCACTCTGAAGGATTCGGGTTCGAATCCCGGGTCCCACCCCTTGAAAATATTTATCATGGGGCCTGGGTTCGAATCTCGGGTCCCACCCCTTGAAAATATTTATCATGGGGTCGGGTTCGAATCTCGGGTCCCACATATCCCCGATTTTGAAACTTTTCGGGGACCGGCCCGAAAAGTCGAACGAGGCCGCGTGGAAACGCTTCGGCTTTCCACTCTGGAGGGCCCGGGTTCGAATCTCGGATCCCGGCTTTCCACTCTGAGGACCCGGGTTCGAATCTCGGGTCCCACCCCTTGAAAATATTTATCCTGAGGTCCGGGCCCGGCCCGTTGATCCCCGTCCTCCACAATCCGGCTGACCTCCTCCGCAGGGGTGGGCAGCCTGTGGAAGGGCTTGTTTCGCCCCGTTCCGCAGGAGTGGGCAGACTGTGAAAAAGCTGATTTCGCCCAGCCGCTCGCAGGGGTGGGCAGCCTGTGGAAGGGCTTGTTTCGTCCCGCCACTTTGCCCGGCCCGTCGATTCCCGTCCTCCACAATCCGGCTGACCCCTCCGCGGTCCGGCCTGTCGATCCCCGTCCTCCACAATCCGGCTGACCCCTCCGCAGAAAAGCAACCTGTGGAAGGGCTTGTTTCGCCCCGCCACTTAGTACTCTTACTCGTCGATCCCCGTCCTCCACAATCCGGCTGACCCCTCCGCAGGGGTGGGAAACCTGTCGAAGGGCTTGTTTCGCCCCGCCACTTAGTACTCTTACTGAGTGGAAAGGTAGCGTCATCTGTTGACCAAAAAAATAGTTTGGAGTGTGGCGTCATCTGTTCATGATATCTATAAATGTCATCTGTTCACAAAAAAAAAAAACCCTATAAGTATCAGACTACCTTGACCATTCGTCCAATCGGGATACGAGCTGGTTATGGAAACTTATATAATTATTTAGAAGCTCTAAAGTGTTATTAGCGATGTTACGCAATTATTTATAGGGAGTCTAAGTCATTTTTTAAGAGTTCATTCCCGATTTACGTCGTTTTTCGACTTAAGTCGCGAGTCTTGAAACGAATTAACTACGTAAGATGAGGTATGACTATATCTAGTATTTTCAAAAATAAAAAAGAAACTTCATAAACTATTGATTTATGCCAGTGAAAATAACAATTCATTTTTATTTTTACTTTTTTTTTACAAAAATGTCGAGAAATAAATTCATCTCAAGTCTTTCGAATGACTTGAAAGCTTCACTTGTTTTGTTCAGCTTGAAGAAAAATAATGGTATAAGATAATATAGTCGCAGATATCTGTAAAAATACGTACCGCCTAGGGCCGGCCCTGGCAGTATAGTACTATACTTGAAATGAATGCGAGAAAAAAACATATTTATACAGTGGTGAGATTCAGCCGGTTCATATCATTTCAGTAGAACACACATGTAATTTTTGTTGAGGCACTTGTAAACAAGATTCCAATAAGGCGCCTGGGTAGCCGATCGATTGTGAAGCCCGGACTAAATAAATTTTCCTGCAGTTTAATTTTTTTTTTTAATTTTGAAAATCAATTTCTAAACAGCCATTTACAACAATAGATGTACACGAAACTTTGACCGTTGCGGGAGAGCTAAACTGAAGATCCAATTAACAGATAACAAGCTCGTCTATCCTACAACTGCCTCCTTTGTCTTGCAGAGCCAACTTTGAACTCTTAACTATTGTTTAATATTTCTTGTTAAGTATTTGGAAGGCATAATAATTGAATGATTATAATGCTAAGATAATTGAACAAATAAATTGAAAGATATAAAAATAAAAATTCTATTAATAAGGTTTAATACTATGCTGTAGTTAGTTTTAATTTACTTAGTTTCTACGTAGTTTACATATTTTTAAAAGTTTCCTTTATATTTTATCAGGGCCGCGCCAAGTGTAGTTGCTACTTTTTTTTTTTTTTTTCTTTTAATTTTAAACGCAAATCTTTGCATTGTTATAGGATGTCATTTTTCATTCCAGTCCGATAACATGCTTATTTATATTACTTTAAACATATTGTACTTCCCTAAAAGTTGATATCGTTCATCGACATTTTTTTTGTCAACCGATGACGCCACATTTCATTCAGATAGAATACTATGTGGCGGGGCGAAACAAGCCCTTCTACAGGCTGCTGACCCCTGGGAAGGAGTCAGCCGGATTGTGGAGGACGGGGATCGACGGCCGGACCCGGATCCCATGATATTTTCAAGGGGTGGGACCCGAGACTCGAACCTGGGTCCTCCAGAGTGGAAAGAGTGTAGTTGCTACTGGGATGCCAGGCCTAATTTAACGTTTAAATATATTTTACCCGTAATTTATGCTACCCTTGAATCCTGCCGCCGTTTGCACCGCGTTTGACGCGGGCTTGCTTGTTACTGATGTCATGATCTGCTGTTTGTTCTAGAATCAGGGGCGCCGAGAGGCCGGGGAAGAGGGGACAAATTCCCCGGGCCCGTAGAAGATTGAAGAGCTCGGGCCGCTTCCTAACAATAAGAATTTATTATATATATGGGCTCGAAGTTAGGTTAGGTTAGGTTAATTAGTTTACGCCGCCATATCCTCATGGGATATACTGTATCTGGCGGCGGCCACTTGTAGAGCCCATCACAGGCTGGCCAACACCCGTAATGGGGTCAACCGGATGATTGAAAGATGGGGTTCAACGGGCCGTGCCCGGACCCCTCCTGAAAAACTTGAGGTGTGGGACCCGGATTTGAACCCGGATCCTCCAGGGTGGTTAGCCAAAGCTTTACCACGCGGCCATCCGGCCGACTATGGGCCCGAAACCTGGTTCGTACCGGGGCCCGTGATTTCACTCGGCACCACTGTCTAGAATATCAGAGAAGGGAAAGAGAAAAAGTAGTTAGAATCCGACAGGGGATTTCTTTGAGAAAAATATGTACTTCCTTGACCACGTAAGAGAGAAACCATATATTGGGAGTTCTGTTTTTCAAACAAATAAATAGGACGAGATCCTCATCCTGAGAGAGCGGACACAGAAAGGTAACAAAAAAATTAATCTCAAGTTTTGGTGTTCGTCCAAAATAAAGAAATGGAGCTAACTTAGGAATGCCTGTCGGCCGGATTGACCGTGTGGAAACGCTTCGGCTTTCCTTTTTTTTTTGCATATTTTATATCCCCTTTCCAACCAGGGAGATTACTAAGGGGACGGGACCAGTACCAACCATGGGCTGCACCCACACTCGTGGAGGGGGACCGGATGGTGAAGGACGGGGATCACGGGACGGGCCCAATACCCCGAGAAAATCAGGGACGCGAACCTGGGTCCTCCTGCGTAGCAAGCCATGCGTTACCACTCGGCCATCTGGCCGCCTCGGTTTTCCATTCCGGAGGTCCCGGGTTCGAGTCTTGGGTCCCACCTCTTGAAAATATTTATCATGGGATCCGATCCTTGCCTGTCGATCCCCGTACTCCACATTCCGGCTGACCCCTCGCAAGGATGGGCAGCCTGTGAAAGAGTTTGTTTCGCCCACCTCATGGTTTGTTGGTAGGTATTAGGTGTTTTTGGCACATCAGCAACAAAGGCTTAGTACGCCAGGAAATGGTAAATGTTTGTGTCAAGGTTCAGGGCCAGTTCCAACCACGGGCTGTCCCCACACCCGTGGACGGTGGCTGGATGGTGAAGGACGGGAATCGCCGGGCCGGGCGCAGCACCCCGAAAAAAACTGGGACAAGACCCGGGACGCGAACATGGCTCCTCCTGCGTGGCAGGCCAACAGCATTACCATCGGCCATTAGGCCGCCTCCCACCTCATAGTATTCTTCCAAAATGGAGTTTGACGTCATCTGTTGATCCAAAAAAAACTAAAGAATGCCGTTATTCCTCCTGTCTGGTGGTAGTTGAAAAGAAAATCCAATAAGGCAGTTGTTCCCAAACTATGTCCCGCGGAATACTGGTGTTCCGCGGAAAATCAATAAGTGTTCCGTAAAAAATTATGAAAATTTATATCTATAACCTCATATGATTTTAAATATTGTACCAAATTGAAAGTATTATTGTATTATTTTCATGTGTTTTATTTTACATAATTACAATTTGATAATAAATATGTGTTTTGTATTCCTAACTCTTATATTATCTTTCCTAATTTATTTATTATTAATATCTACCTATACTATAAAATAATCAAGATGCTCCATAAAAATTTCAAGATTTGTGAAGTGTTCCATAATAGAAAAAGTTTGGGAAACACTGCCAAAGGGAACGAAGATGGCGTTAGTCTTCTTAACTGTCATAATCTATAACAATGGTTCCAATTAGGGCTGCTCAAACCTCTTGAGGGTGCGAGATGGCATTCTAAGGGGTGCAAGATAACATTTCAGAATTATATTATGCTATTATTATATTCCAAAAATAATTGTCATCAACATTTCCAGACTATTCCAGTGAGATTGCATTTTTTCTCACTGCAGGGTCCAATAACTCAGAATGCTCGGTTAACATTCAAAATAACTAGTAAAATTGCTGGATCAGTACCCCTCGAGGTTGGCCTCCGCAAAAACTGTTCCTCTTGCACATGCTCATGGGATACCGGAGGATTGGCCGCATGGAAACGCTTCGGCTTCCACTCTGGAGGACCCGGGTTTGGATTTCGGGTCCCACCCCTTGAAAATATTCATCATGGGATCCGGGCCCGGCCCGTCGATCCCCGTCCTCCACATTCCGGCTGACCCCTGCGCAGGGGTGGGCAACCTGTAGAAGGGCTTGTTTCGCCCCGCCACTTAGTACTCTTGCTGAGTGGAAAGTGGCGTCATCTGTTGACAAAAATAAGGGTACGGGGACAAAACAGGTTGGGAATCACTGATTTAGAAGAAAACGAAGAAGAAATGCGTAAATGAAGCAGATTGAATATCTTGTTTTTCTCTTAGTTACGAATACATATATCAGGATTTGAATAACTCTTCTTTCATTTGGAAATTAGGAAAGTTCTATTAACTTATGCTGAACTCACACGAACCACAACAGAACCACGCCACGACCACAAAACGGAGGTTACCGTGTGGTAGTGTTGTGGTCGAAATCGGCCACTCGCGAACCACTTATATGCGCAGTCGGTTACGGACTGCGCGTATATATGCGCAATCCGTTACCGATTGTTAATTGACAGGAAGCGCTGTCAGCAGCTAGTAATCGGTATGTCGCACTGTGTGAGTTGCGCTCGACCACTGACGACCACAATTTTGTGGCTGATATCGACCACAAGTTGCGACAGCCGTTGAAACCAACTTCAGTTTAGTGGTCTGTTTGAGTTTTCAGACCGTCCACAAACAACCACCATTTTGTGGTCATGGTGTAGTTCTGTTGTGGTACGTGTGAGTTCAGCCTTAAACTGATCTCATTCTTGCTAAAGCCTAATTTTCTGTGTACCTTATTTACGTTTAGTATTTAATTAATAAATTTTCTCAAAATTTAAGTTAATTGTATTTCTATTCTTTTCATGCCTTCTTACTTAATAAACTATTGCATTTTATTTGCTCTTATCTTTGTCTATGAGTCAATTTTCCTATCCCCGACCTAAGTACAACTTATCAATGTGCGGTGCGTACTGTAGTATTTATCCTGATCTGTGTAGTTTCATCAATGCTGGAGGAGAACTGTAAAAACTACTACTAGTATTGGTTGAGTTTAGTTGATGTCAAAACCATTACGCGATCCTCAGATTTGATGTTAGGAATGGGAGTGTCGAATAACAAGCTGAAGACACCGGCTGCGATCCTCACAAAATTAACTAAAATTTCATTGCTACTAATAATCATTTAGAAGTTTTGATATATTTGTTAAACGTGTTAGAATTTTACTTACTTTCATCAATAATTGACTATCAATTTTAAAGAACTTCCATCCGGTGACAACTGGTCTTCGTTCCTTGCTCAATATCATGAATATCACCATCTGAGAAAAATTAACCAATTACCATGTTTGACATTCCCATAGCTATGTTTATATTTATTCTTAGTTACGAGTTACCTCTTCGTTTCCTGCTACAGATCTACATTGTTGATATACCGCCATCATTTTACATATAAAATCTTCACACTGAAGAGATAAATAAATAGTTTTAAACTGAATATCGGAACACAAACATCTATAATTTTAAAAGGATAACATCTTACCTTCTTATTCAGGTAACCTATGACAAGTCCAGGAATAAGAATGGACACAAAAAACATTGAGAAAGTGTAGATTACGTCTCCGATGGGAGAAATTTTACTCTGATATATTCCCAAAGGAACACATAAAGCCACTATTAATGCATTTAGCATGTAATCTCTTAAAAGTTCAAGAGAAAATACATTATCTAGTTCTCTTACACTCTTACATATGTCTATATATAACAGCTTTATCTTATCTAATTCTTTCAAAATTTGGATTTCGTCCCAACTGAGAGAAATTTTGCTTATTTTACCAATTAATTCCATAATCATTACGCTATAAAATACGCCATAATATAACACAATGAAAGGCATAACTGAGAAAAAAAAACTATTAGCTAGTGTTTCAAAGATTGTTATAATCATCTCAGTGTACTGGAATAATGTTTCAACTTTCTCAAATAGAGTAGCACGTAGCAAAAGTAAACTATCTAAGTTTTTATAAATCATCATAATTTTTATTACAGATATTAAAAATGATACAGCGTAAATTCTATAGCAATATTTGCTTATATCAAAAATTTCTTCCATTTTTATACAATGTTTTATAAACTTCGAATATTTCCGAATAGAAGTAAACAACAAAATTTTGGATAAACATGAAGAAAATCGGGCAGTAAATGTTAAAATTATCGAAATGATCATAGAAGGAGAAGTTAAATAGGCTCTGATTTTGTAACTGTCATAAAATGTCTTCATATATTTCCGATTAAAGGCAAACAACAAAATTTTGGATAAGCATGAAGAAAGACGAATAGTAAATGTTAAAACTAACGATATGATCATAGAAGGAGAAGTTAAAACGGCTCTGATTTTGTAACTGTCATAAAATAACTTTCCCAGAAACCAAGAACTCGAAAATGTGAATATTAAAAATCGAAATGCTGCAAATTTCCCAATTTTGAACTCGTACGATTGACCAAACTAAAATGTCTTTCCTAGAATCCAAGAACTGGAAAATGTGAATATTAAAAATCGAAATGTTGCAAATTTCCCAATTTTGAACTCATACGACTGACCAAACAAAACTGCATCCACGTAACAAAAACCGAATAGATAATCTATGATGCTAAACAATCTCAAACCTCGAAAATAATGTGAAGATTTTTGAAGTCTTCTCTCTGAGTCCATTCTCGCTTGATTGAAATCATCAACTCTATGCAGCTTATTTTTAGTTGTTTGTAATGGGATATTGATATTTTCATTTGCGCTTCATTATTAAAAATTCCAATTACATATTTTCTAACTATATTAATCATTGGTATTCATATTAATTGATAGTTTCGTGATGTATTTGGCATTTCCAATTTGTTTTCCAATTAATTTCTCTTTCAAACTAATGACATAAAAAAATTAATCGATATTATTAATATAAAATATTAACCTAAAGTTGAAGTTCGAGTATCGAAAAATTTTTGTAAATATGTTAATGCTGCATGAATATCTGATAGGATATAACTATTTTTAATAACAGATCTATTAAGATTGATTGATTCGATCCGTACTAGATGTGTATATTTTTGATCTTTGACTCTTCGAACTCAAACATTTACATTATAAGAGCTGAAAAAGGAGAATACAAAATATTTAAATTGATGCTGCTTAAAATTAGAAATGTTCGATACTAAAGTACAAAAATGGCTGTTATTTTTTATTATCCTGTATGTTTTCGATACAAGATGGCAGCTAAGAATGGCCATCTCTCACCCCGACACAAAGCTTTCAGTTTGATGGAAGTTTTTGGGGCGTACAAACATATTTTTACACGTTTTGAGGCATAAAAATGTATGGCTTTTGTGGTCGTGTAAAATGTATTTGTCCCAGATACATAAACATCTAGTTACTGTCTACCAAGAATTTATATTTAAACTACTGGTAGACTACGCTTGTCGACAATTATCAGCACAAAATTAGCTGTTTGCTCTATATTAGCTTTATTTATAAAAATTTAATGAAAATTGATTGTAGAAAGAGTAATTGGAAAAATCATATAAAAATTGAAAAGCACCTAAGGGCGAATTTAACCTTACGGCACCATAATTATATAATTATTAATATGTAATTATGTAATGAAATTACTGATGATAACATTAGCTACTCTATTAACCCTTCTATAGCCTGAGCATATAAATGCAAAGAAGTGCCCAAGAGAACTTTAAGACCAGCAGCAGAAGCAGTATTGATAGCTCCTATGATGCTCAGATAGGCAAAAATGGATGAATTTAGAATTTTCTTAAGTTCAGTCCTGCATATCTTTAATAGAATTCTCTGCCACCATATGATGGTAGCATAGGTAATAATAATTAATTAAAACTACTTTCACATAAAATGACTACTCACATTCAAGCAAGATTGATTCTTGCATAAATACATTCCTCCCACCGTCACAAGGGACAATAATGGTTGCGCCAATTTATCTTCACATGTTCTTGTCAATCTCGCTAACAATCTCTCTAACGTGTGTAGCCACTTTTGTGATACATAAAGAATATATTTATCTATCAATATTATTTAAAAAATATACTTTTCTTGTGATATTTTCTTAGTTTTTGTTTAAGAAAACGGATGCTTTTGGAAAAGTTCAAATGCATCCGTAGAAATCTTTTTTTTTCATTAGAAACATTAGAAAATAATTCGTCCTTCGAATTAATAAATTCAGAAAAATTTATCTTTAAAAACATGAGTATTTTATCAAACTGATTGATTGCTAATAACCTATTACATCAGAATGTTACAAAATTTTAGGTACCTATGCAATTAATTTTGTAAAAACAACTTTACAACTTAATGTGAATGGTAAAATTTATTATGTTCATGGTTAATTATATTATCAAAATTTGGAGTAACTCGGTACTGTATGTGTATATTAGCTATAGTATCCATTATTTTACACAACAAAGTATCCATTTTTTATTTTATTTTTTCTTTTCGAGTCAAATTTTATGAATGTGGGCCTTGAGACTGTAATGTGTTCTAGTTTTTGCGGCGGGCCATATAAGATGCATTCGCGGGCCGGATCCGGCCTGCGGACTGCCTTTTGCCCACCCCTGATTAAGAGTTTCCTTTGCAATCTTTTATATTTCCAATAATTTTTTGCAAATTGAATATTTTTATAAACTTTTTTGGCAAAAATCATTTTAAATATAATCTAAACTGCCAAATTAATCCCTTGATAATTTAACAGAAATTTTAATAATTGGAAATAATTTTTACTAATGATTAAACAAAGAGTCCTGCCTTCTGTGAATTAATGATCAAACAAGAATTTTTAATTAATGTATCTGAAGAAAAAATCTGCTTTGGTGCAGGATTGAACAAGGGGACCTTTGTGTTACTGTACCACCATTATAATTGCTAGATCATTGAGGCTATCTGACAAATTGATTCATCTGAATTTTAAATTTTTAAAAACTTTATATAGGATAACCTGCACTGGTGGCCAACCTGCAGTCTGTTGCCACTTTAATATCCGCCCAAGCATATTACGGGATTTTTAAACAGTGTAAAATGGCTATCTGTGTTCTGGATCGTGGCCAATGATATTTAATTTCAGCACCTTGTGTGCAACATCTACTAGGTGGCCAGCAAATTGTGCTTTGATCAGAAATGCCAGATGGGCTCTAGATCTTCTATCAGCTGAGCATTCTAAAGAGAAAAAACAGACATTAATTAGTGATTTTTTTCCTTAGATTTAATTAACAATATGAAAATGTGTCATGAACTTTGTATTTTAAACTTTGATGTTTAATAAATAAATTTTGTAGCTAACTGTGTCTGATGGTCAACTTGTGCTTGGTAGCCACAATCTCAGTTGCCAAAAGCTGGTCACCTAGCACAGATTTTCCTGTATTATAGAAGAAAAGTTTATTATTTTTAAAAGAAGAATTTATATTATTTATTTAATCAACTCTGCTTATAATCAAATTACTTCAAAATTCAATAAACTACAGCACTTAATAGCAGTTTTAACTTATAAATGTTTATAATAATTCATCCTACCATTAATAATATTCAAATTAATCAAAGCACAAAACTAGGAAAATAACACATTTATTGAGAAAACGTTTCTCGATAAATTTGTGTTATTTTCCTACTTTTGTGCTTTGATTCATTTGAATATAAATGTTTATAAATTAAAATTGCTATTAAATGCTGTAATTTATTGAATTTATATTATGTTTTGCTTTGTTTTAATTTGAATTTGATAAATATTAATAATTTTATTTCTTGTTATATTATTTATAGATTTATAATACAGTAAAATTATAAGATACAATGATAAACAATTACTATGGGAAAAAAAATTTTCATATACTGTATATAAGGAAAATATAATCACCGTAAAAGAATTTTTATGTCTAAGTTAAGAAACATGCATCTAAAACATGCAATATATCACAAATTTTACTATTGAATAAGTGATATTTTTATGTAATTAGTGTTTTAATGAACAATAAAAAGAATTGTTATTGCATACTGGATGGAATTCTATTATACAGTCAAACCTCTCATCAACGGACTAATAGGGGGGAGGGGTGGTCCATTAAAACCAAATGTCAGTAGATGGGAAGAAATTATTATATACGGTTAAAACATAGGATAACATCACATTTATTTAGATTGGTTTATTATTATTAGTCAGAGAAGGTAGAAAGTTCCTCTGAAGCACTGCTGGTGGCTACTACAGATATTTGTACAATGCTAGTGCTTGGGGTGCTCTGGTCAGCTGTTTGAGAGATAGTTGGGGTGGGTTTAAAAAATGAATCCAACTTTAATTTCTTTCCACAAGTACAAGTAGGCCTTGATTAGTGCAAATAATGGGTTCCACAAATTTCTTGCACTTTTTGAATTCACACTATTTGAAGTATTAACTATATGTAAAATATGGTAATTGGTTCTTGCTTTGTGAGATTCCGGCCATTAGCCAATCTCACAATGAATAACCACAATCCTAACTGTTTAAGAAATATTTATTTTCATATTTTACATAGTTGTTCATCATCTAAATTAATAACCTACCAGGAATTGCATCACATAGCATCATCAAATCAGCTGCCAAATCTAAACCAAAATAGCGAATCGAAAGCGGAAATTGAGCGCCATCTGGCCGCCAATTCTGGGTCAAGAATCGAGTGGATGGTTCGATTTGCGATTAAGCATTGCAGCTTTATTGAATCAGTAAATTAGTTCAATTTGCGATTAAGCATTGCAACTTTATTGAATCAGTAAATTAGTTCCAGATTGGCAAGCATTGCAACTTTATTGAATCAGTAAATTAGTTCCAGATAGCATTTAGCAATAAGGCATTGCAACTTTATTGAATCAGTAAATTAGTTCCAGATAGAATTAATTTAGCTTAAAGTTATTGAACCAATGAGAAATTTTTAAAAAGTTTTCTATTTGTTTACTAGTAGAATATGATAGCAAAAGATAACAAAAACAAACTTTTTTCACAAGTTTTATTTTAAATTAGGAAATCAGGTAATACAAAAGAAAATAAATAATATTGGTAGCATAGCGAGAAATCAGATAATAAACAAAAGAAAATAAAGCCCATCTTTCACCTCTTCAAAGCCAAATGACTGTTCTTTCACTGCTCCTTGTCTGGTTTTACTAACCGAAAATTAACATTAATTTGTTAATTTGCATCATAAAAGGGGATGGACCTTTGTTAGTAAGACTGGTCTATGCTTACAACTTGCATTAATCAAATATTTGCTTGCACTAACAAGTAAGTGAAAAACAGTATCATTTTTATAAGTCACACTAATCGAATATCGCATTATTTGAACTCGCACTAATCAAAGACTACCTGTATACTGTTCATGAATTATTAATTCTCTTAATGTTTGAAGGTGTTGATTAATAAGCTTGAATAGAAGAATTATCTGTTGTACAGTATTAATAAATCAGGGTGATGTCATTTAATGAAATTGGAAGTGTTTTTTTTGCCTGCAAATTTTGTCCGTTGATGTAAGGTTTGTCTGTACAGTTATTATATTTCTCTATGCTACATTTTAGAATATGTATAAACTCAAATCAAAACTGAATATTGAATAAGTTTGCAGTACATCAATATCATATTTACAATTCTTACTAATAAGAAATAGTCTTATTCTCCAAAAACTAGCCAAGAAATAGCTAAATAATATACTATCCAGCTATAATTTATAGTTTTATAACATAAAGCTTAACTGTATTTATAATAAATATACAAAAAAAAATTTCTTAAAAATACTTGAAAAGTGAATGTGAAAATTATATAATTAAATTACATCTTTCACTACTAAAAAATAAAATTATAATATAAATATGAAAACAAACTACAAATTTGTTGTTTTACATTATATGAAATTTTAATATATAGTTGGATTATTGATTGAATCACTAAACTCATCAAAGATAATTGAAATTTATATTGTAAGACAAAAACTTTTTTTATAAATCTATGTCATAAACTGTTTTTAGCAATTATTTAATTTTATATCATAAAAATGCTTTACATTATATTTTCAAATTTATAGGTGATACTGCTACTTATGAGGATGGTGCATTTAGAATTTTAGGACGTACATCGGTGGATATCATAAAAAGTGGAGGATTTAAAATTAGTGCATTGGATGTTGAATGCCAATTATTGACTCATCAAAATATTAAAGAATGTGCTGTAGTAGGTCTTCCTGATATAACATGGGGTGAAAAAGTTATAGCTATTATTGTAACTAACAATGAAGAAATCAGTCTTAATGATTTAAGGGAATGGTGCAAAGACAAATTACCTCCTCATCTTATACCTTCTGAAATTCATTGTGTATCTGAAATACAACGTAATTCATTGGGCAAAATAAATAAAAAAGATTTAATTAAACAAATTTTTCCAAATATAGTAAAATAACATTGAAAAATAATTTAGTTCAAATATTTTTATTGTAAATACAATATATATAGATATTTTTTAAAATAAATGATGAATATTTAAATTACAACTTGTATAAATTGATATATTTTAAAATATTATTCCATTAACTCAGTGGTTTCCAAACTTTCTTTGTCTGCATCCTCATTTTCATAACAGTCTAATTTTATAAATATTTTCTACTTACAATTTAATATTACCAAATAATATGCCATATTTTTTATAAAAAAATATTCTTATATAAAAAAAATAGATATTTATTATGGTATAATAATTTTTAATATGATTAAACAATCTTACAGAAAAATATGAAAAATAGAATACATGTTTAATACATATTTAATGCAATGGGTGGGTTTGTTTTTCATCACAAATTCTCTCAAGTTGGGGTGTCATTGAAAATATCACTATTTGCAATTCTTTTTCTATCTATCACTAAACAAGATCAATATTTTGTCTTTAAAACAGCTGCAATAGAAAGCTTCTGGTACATGGATATATATATTTATAATTCTTT
>AYEL01029920.1:0-13432 GCA_000484575.1 Olivierus martensii
ACTTATCGACAAAATACTGCATCTTCATTTGTACCTGCAGAAGACTTTTAATTCTTGGATTAAGCAATGACTAAAGAATTCTTAAGATATCATAGAATTCATTGGGAGTAAAATAATTTTAGTCGCATTGTGATTAATGAGTGAGCGAGAAGTGAGATGAATGTGTGTGATGATGTATGAGAGAACAAACAAAGTTAGTTAGAATATAATATATGAATAGCAGAGGAATACGGTAAGGATGAAACACCGACAATACAGAGTGTTTCTCACAGATGTGTATGCTGCTAGATGTAACAACTGAAAATGAAAAAAATAAATTCTCTTGTGACCTGAACGATGTGATAAGTGAAAATCGTGGCAATGGTTGTGAGATTGAGGACAGTAATTTGTATACTAAAATTGAATTTGGAGAGAGAGATGGAGTGATAGGATTGGTTGCGAAATAAAGTGATTCTAGAATGAATCAAAATGGGGAAAGACTGCTGGAGATCTGTACCGAGGGAAAGTGATTTTTCTCAAACAGTTTGTTTAGTTACAAGGCTAACCATCAATACACCTGGGAGAGTCGACAGAGACCTCAAAGGAGTTTGATTGATTGATTATGCATGACAGAGAAATAGGCTCAGATCTCTATCTGATGATCTCTAGAATCAATCTATTGAGATGATAGAGAAATATAAGACGGACAAAACAAGTACGGATTTGAATAAAAGTGGTAAATCTGCGGGTGAAGAGAGAAATATATGAGAAGAAAGTGTGTGAAAATCTGGATCGGGTGGAAGCGAATATATGCAACGTAGAAAATATGTGGATAGACTTTAAGGAGTGCGCAGTGAGTGTTGCAAGAGATGTGGTTGGAAAGTCCAAAACAGATGAAGACAAATCCACAGGACGATCACGGACATCGAACACGTCACCAGCCACCACCAGGAACAACTGTGTCGATCGTGACACCACCTGTCACCTTTATCTTACAAAACATTTACATAATGTCAAATACAAATTTTTACAATATTTTATAACAATAATTAATAACAAAAACGTCTTCCAGCTTTCAATATATTTTTTGTTAGAATTTATTTCACATTCTCCTTAATTTTTATTATTTTATTTTTACTTTATTTCCAGTCACCAGTCCCGCACAACATGGCGGCTCCCACAACGTTCCGGCGTCTCCGCATCTCCTCACAACTGATTCAATATGTCATTATTATTAAGAAATGAAATGGAGCATTTGATCGAATATTTACTATTAAATGCACTAAATGATCATTTATGGGAGGAAATATTGAAATATTCGTATCTTATTTTAATTCTTTTACGGAGTGTTTTATTTATCTTTTTGTAGTTGGTAGAATTACATTTTTGTGATTGAAGATTATTTAAGTATTCTTTCCAAACATCGCAAAGCGAAATAATTTCCTTATCAGACCAATTATTATTACGTCTTACAATTAGTTTGACATAGCAGAGTGATCCGCCATTTTAAACTTGTTTTCTTCCTGATGTAGCGGACCGCGGAGAGAGCTTGTGACGCCAATAATCAAGTAGAAAGGCAATTAAACAAGTTCTGGAAACTTGGTTAAGTTAATCACGTTATTTGCAGTTTAATCATGATCAGTAAATCAAGTTTGTGTTTACACGTATAAACTCAATCAAACATTTAATCACAATCAATTGTCCCATGGAAACATAACATAAAACTTCTGTATGTATTTTTCTATTCAACTGTATATTTCTGTTTTTGTTTTGTTTATTCTGAGTCTATGAATAGATTTGACAAAAGCATTTGTCATTTGATTAAATTAGTTTTCTTTATTTGTTTACTATACTTATTAGCTATAAAATTTCTTGGAAATTGTTTAAATAAAGTAACAGCAAACATTGTAAATCTAAAAATGCAATTGTAAAAAGGGAATTTAATTATCATGTACTTGTAATTATTATGTATATGTAGAAGTAAATATCTGTTATCAATTTCATTGCTAAATCTGGGATGCCATTGTAAGTAAGATTATTATAACCAAATTCTATTATAATTTAATTTAATACCAAAAACTAAATAACAAAATTTTATCTATTATATGCAATGGGATTATTATGCTATAGTAAAAATTTGAAAATGATTGTTATCATTTCAAAATTTTTACTATAGCATAATAACTAAATAAACAAAACATAGTAAAATATTAAAGTACCACTATAATTATTGCTATATGATAATTATTAATCAATTATGATGCAGTTTTTCTAGCAATTTATAATAAAAAAAATTTTGTATCTATTTCTGTGAAAAGAAAATCATACAGGTTGGAAATTGCTATGGTTTTATTTATTAATTTATTTTTTTTTTGAAAAATAATATATATAAATCATATTTTCATATAAATTTATATATATATTTATATATATTGGGTGTAAGGGAAAGTTACACCCAATATTCATTTCTATGAACACATTCATTTCTATGTTGTCTGTCCTTAGTAAGAATTCTGATTGGATTAAAACTGGTTTGAGCAGGTAATTTGCATATGGTAGATGATTTATGGACATTTTTTCGAATATTATTCAGTTTCCTTAAACTTTTTCTTCACTCATGTTAAAGGTTCTAAAAGTCCACTTAAGACATTGTATACTGTATGAGTTCCAAAAAGGAAATAATGCAATGGAGGCAACAGAAAACTTGTGTGAAGTGTTTGGAGATACTGCAGTAGCAGTTCAGACATGCCAAGGATGGTTTACAAAATTTTGTTCGGATGATTTTTCTTTGAAAGATGAACCCAGACCAGAAAGGCCATCAGATGTCAATGATGAAGTGCTCTGCAGTATGATCAGGACAAATACCACATTAACTTCTGTAGATATAGCCTTCAAGCTTGGAATTCATCAGACAACTGTTTTGGATCACATTAAAAGGCTTGGTTTTGTGTCAAAACTCTGTTTGGGTGTCACACGAATTAAGTGAGAAAAATTTAATAGATAGAATTTCCATATGTTCTTTGAATCTTGCTCGTCACAAAAGAGAGCTGTTTTTGGACCACTTGGTGATTGGAGAGGAAAAGTGTATAGTTTACAAAATATGGTAAGAAAAAGATCCTATGTTTACAATGGGGAAACTCTGCTGTCTCCATCAGAAGCAGGTGTGCATCAGAAGAAGGTTATGCTGTGTTGTTGGTGGGACTGCAAGGGTGTAGTACACTATGAGTTGCTGAAAGAAAATGAAATGGTTAATGCTGATCATTATTGTATGCAACTTGATGTTTTGAAGAGAGAAATTTAACATACAAACATCCATCTTTGGCCAACAGAAAGGGTATAGTATTTCATCACGACAGCACTAGACTGCATGTGGCAAGGAAAACTGCACAAAAATTTGCAGAGTTTGGTTGGGAAATTTTACCCCATCTCCATATTCTCCCAATATTGCACCATTGGACTACCACCTATTCAGATCGCTGCAAAACTTCCTTAATGGAATGAGTACATAAATTTTGAGGGTGTCTAAATGGCAGTGGAGGACTATCCTGCCTCCAAATGGAAGGACTTTGTCTCCAGGGGATTGGATAAGCTTCCAGAATGCTGGCAAACAGTTTTAACTAAACTGTTTGCTAGCAGAGAAGGAAAATAGATTTTGGATTAAATTTTAAATAGAAAGTGAAAAAAAAAGTAATTTTGTTTTCTGAAAAAATTGACAGAACTTTCCCTTACACTCTATATACTGTGTGCGTGTGTGCGTGTGCGTGTGTGTGTGTGTGTGTGTGTGTGTGTGTGTGTGTGTGTGTGTGGGTTCTTATTAATGTGTAGAGACATAATTGTCATCAATATGTCTTTGGAATAGTGTATGTGTGACGTGTGTGTGTGTACGTGTGTACGTGTGTGTGTGTGTGTGTGTGTGTGTGTGTGTACGTGTGTGTGTGTGTGTACGTGTGTGTGTACTTTTCTGTTATCTGGGCGCAATTGTCGATTCGTATGTGTGTGTGTGTGTGTGTGTGTGTTTCGTGTGTGTGTGTGTGTGTGTGTGTTCGTGTGTTCGTGTGTGTGTGTGTTATACCCAAACACCAAAATCGCACAATGATCGAAAAAACAGCCACAACACATTGTGGCCAGTTCCAAACAACCAGACGCCGATGCTCAACATTATTTTGCTTTGTGGCCATCATGAGGCAACCATAACGTGTTGTGGGAAATTCCGCCAAAACCAATACATATTCATTTGAAACGGCCACAGATTGTTCTGAAACAGATCAGGGCATGTGTTTGTAATAGTCTGCTATGGAAAGTATCAGGCCTCTCCTCTGGGTTCTAACAAGATTTCATCATGTGCCACTGCATATGTTATTGTAACAATAAGTGCAAGTGTTGATGTCAAAAAGTTCTGTGCAATTCAAAATGTTGTAACAGTGCCTGTAAGAATTAATAAACAGTATCTATAGCACTAAGAATAAACAGGAAAAAATGTTTATGGGAAGAGCTTTTCAAACAATGCCTATATGCAAAATTATTTTAATTTACAATTTTTTATTTGATTGTTAATTTTTAATTTAACAAAAGAATGAGAAACAATTCTCCCCTTATTTATCCAGAACCTTCTTAAATTTAATTATATAAATTTATTAGGATATTATTTATTATTGAATCTTTCTTTGTAATCAGCTAATACATTTTTAAGAACTGAATTTATAAGAGTTTAGTTAATTATTCCTAGATGTACTTATTTTAAAATAGAGAGATTAAGTAGAATACATATTTATCCGCTTTTTGTAGAAAAGAAGATAATGTGAGTGGAAAAAATAGCCAATTTTATTACTTAAATTTAGCTTTAGATGTATATTCAGAAGCAACACATTCTTTGTGTTATTATTAGAACTATGTAAAATTGGAATAATAAATGATATTCTAAAATTTCCTGCACTGAATTCCAAGAAGTCCAGATTACATAAATTATAAACTATGTTACTACGTTAATTCATTTTCAGTAATCAAATATTAAAGGATAGCCTTTGACTCAGATGTAAATCTTAGTTGATAAACTACAAGAAAACAAACATTTTTTAAATGTTTTAATAAAATTCATGTTCTTTATTAGATATTAGAGAAATATCAAAATCAGTAGCCACAACGCATTGTTGCCAATTCAAAACGACCTAACCCAATGCTAGATTGTGTTCTTGTTGAAATATTTTAAAATTTTAAGAAAAAATTTCACTTTTAGAAAGACCTCATTTATGATTTAAAAATAAAAATATTGTAAAAACACATATAATTGACATCCACAATGTCACTCCTTTTTTGTGAATTAATTGTCATCACCGATATACTGCTAAACGGTCAAAATTTCATTACCAGTAGCGGAATTCTGCTATTATTAGTAATACAGAGCATACTACCACAAACACATGCCTGATCTGTTTCATAATGGTCTGTGGTGGTTTCAAAATGCTTGGAACATGTATTGGTTTTGACAAAGTTGCCCACAACATATTGTGGTTACCTCACAATGGCCATGAAGCAAAATAATGTTAGCATCGGTGTTTGGTTGTTTGGAACTGGCCACAATGTGCTGTGGCTGTTTTTTTGGTTATTGTGTGATTTCAATGTTTGGGAGTAACATATACAGTCGATTCTGCTTAATTGGAACATGATGGAACTAATCCATTTTGAATCAATTAAGCGGCTGCCCCAATTAAACAAACTAATAATAAATTCTAAAATAAAATATGAATTCATAGGTAAATAAATAGTAGGTAAAAAATAATAATTAGGTAAGCTATTTTAATGCTTTATTAAACCAAAATACAGAAAATATTTGTACTATAAATAGAAAGAAAAAATAATACAGTACCTACGTGATAAATTTTACAATTTCAAATTTTAATTCTGTAAAAATGCATAAGTGTAGTCTGTCTTTTGATTTTGGTACACCAGTTATATCAGTGAGTCTATGATGGCTTGTATGTCTTTTAATTTTATCCACAAAACAATTTTACTTGAAAGTGTAAAATCATTTCTTGGCATCTTAGCAAAAATTTAAAAATTTTAAATAAAATTGACACTGTAAATGAATATTGCTAGGTACCAATGGTAGACTCTTAAGCAGATGCATACTTGCCAGATGCACAATGATAGATAACTGATTTGCATAAAGCTAGTGTTGCCAAATATTAGTGAACGTAGTGTTGACATACTTTCGAAAAATCCCTAAAATATGTCAAAAATTGCTAATTCTCCTTTTCTGTCCCAATTAAGCAAAAAGTTGTCCCAATTAAGCATTTAAATTATGTATTAATTTATTAGTTTGGTTTCCATTCTTTGAGATTTTGCCCAAAAAAGCGGCTGTCCCAATTAACCAAATTAAGTGGAATCAACTGTGTATTGTTTTAACATTTCGAGTATCATATTCATTTCTATCATGCCACTAGTTCTAGAGTAAATTATGAATAAAATTGAATTTTTTATAATTATATAAATTATAATTTTGATCAAATATAAAATTGTTGTGTTATGTTCCAAGTGCTTTTGCTCTTTGGACCATTAGATTTTCATTCCAAAATAAGAAACTAAAATTTAACAGTTTGATTTTAAATCTGTTAACAAGTTCAGATAATGTAATATTTACAATATGTGTATGTTCTATCCACTTATGATATGATTTAAAAATATGATTTATTTAACATGATATAATAAATAAAATATCAATGATAATTTTATATTGTAGCAGACACAATGAAAAATAAGAACAGATATTTATAAGTAAAAATGATTTAACTCTTTGATGCCTGACACTGTATGACATATAGGGTTACACAATTACATGATGCAACCAACCTTGTTTTACAAAAAGGTTTATTGCAAACTGTATTGGTAATTTCCTATATACAATTTACTGATTGCTTGATCTGTTCCTGTGGCATGGAAGCTATGCTGATGTATGTCCATGTTTCTCCCTCTGATTTTAAAAATTGAAATTTTAATAATTTTTTTATCTAATGAATTGTAACTTTCCAATATTTTGAAATATATGAAATCTTTATAAAATGTAATTTAATTAACAATTAGAAAATATTAATTTGCTTATCAAATTGGATTTAATATATTCAGAGTAATAAAAGGTTCAGGTAATCCTTGACTTATGACAAGGTTTAGTTTTGAACCTTACCATCATAAATTAAAATGATTATAAGTCATAAATGTTCAAAATTTATGGATTTCTCACTACTAATGCTTACGAGGACACTATACATTATCATAATAAACATAATGAACTCAAAACTACAAAAACCAGACACAAAAATGCAATTCCATGGATTCAAATCTCTGACTCAATGTGTTTTGCATTGGCCAATCATAGAATTTACTAATGACATTGCCATCCTAAGTATAAGTGATCCATAAGTTGAGGATTACTTGTATTTGCACTTATAATAAAATCTTTAAAAATTTTTATATATTACAGAATTTTTGATATTTTACTGATGGTATATTAAATAAATGTTGATTATTTTTTTTAATAATTAAAAATTTATCAAAAATAATAAAATAGCAAGTGAAAAAAATTTGTTTTTTTTAATTGAAAAGTAAGCAGAAAAGTTTTTATGAAATGATAAAGATGTCAAGAAATGTAAAATACCAGTTAACAATAGTGATCTGGAAGTGTGCATAGCTGATTGTCAAACTTTTAATTACTTTTAGATATTCTTATTTTAATTTTCAGATTTTAAGTATAGTCTACTCTTACTAAATAGTTGCCTTTGCAAAATCCTCGAACATATGGTGTTCCCTACTGCTTAGTCTATTATTTAGAAAAATTTGGCCACCTTTCTCCATACCAGAGCAACTTTTGTTCTTTCTGGAGAACAACAGACAATTTGATATGCCTTGAGACATTTTGAAATTTTATAATAAATAATTTTATTAAAGATTTAAAAAATTAATAACTAGTATTTTATATATTTTAATTTTCAAAATTTCATTAATTATAGGAATATAATCAGCCTTTGAAAGAAACTGCTGATATGGATTCTATTCAGTCAAATCCCATGGCTGCACTTCTATCTGTTTCTCAAGGACTTCCAATGGATCAAGATAGTATTACTGGAATGCAGGGTAACTATCTTAAATATACAGTGATACCTCGGTTCACGAACATAATCCGTTCCTTGACCCTGTTCGTGATCCGAAAAGTTCGTAATCCGAATCAATTTTTCCCATTGCAATTAATGTAAATCCAAATAATACGTTTTTTGTCCTAGACTCTAGTATCACTTGTAGTTGGCTGGTTCGCCAATAAATATTGATGAAGCTCTAAAGCCTTCGCACATATCAAAGCCTCGCTCACGCTATCTCCCTTAATTCCCTTTTTATTAATCCAAACTAACAACAATTTCTCTACTTCTTGTAACACTTGAGGCCTATGCTTCGTTAACCTAGTCACTCCTTTAGATACATCAGCTTTCTTCAGCGTATCTTTATTCTTTAGATAGTGCAGATCGTTGATTTCGCCATGTTGTACTCCTTGGCGAGATCCGAAACATGAACACCATTTTCATGTTTAGCTATAATTTCCTTTTTTGTATCAACAATAATATGTTTAGGATTCTTAACACCACCTTGACTAACACTTTTAATTTTTTTTTGGGAGCCATAATAAGGGATAAATTTAATTAAATAAAGAAAAACTAAAATATCAATACTTGTTGTTAGGACTCTACTGTATCCATGTGAGCTGGGCAAACTGGGTTGCTACTGGGGGCGAGGCTGTGCGCTGAGAGTCACGTGCGCTCCGTGCGTGTGTGTTCGTGAAGCGAATCAAAATTTGTTCGCAAATGGTGTTCGTAGACCGAGTTGTTCGTGGACCGAGACGTTCGTGATCCGAGGTATCACTGTATTTCATAAATAAACTAATACAGTTTAATTGTTAAAATTTATTATTTGATTTGTAATTTTCTAATCAAGTTTAATTTTGTGTAGAATATTATTTATATAATTTAACAATATAATTGAGATTTGAAATCAAATAATTAAATACAGGTGCTGCATGATTTTTTTAAGATTTTTGTTTCTGGAAATGTATACATACATAATTTATGCAAAATCAATTTAATTAATATGGTAAAATTAAAAAAAATTGCATAATATATATATACACACATACATATTGCAAGGCATGAAACATAATAATTATAATACAATATGCCCAATAATTATATCATCAATAATGGGACATGGAATCAGAAAATTTCCTAGCTTGCTCTATAAAAAATGACAGACTAATCTGAGATTTTAGTGGCTACTGTCCTCCTTGGAGTTGATGCAATGGTCTTAGCAATTCTGCCATTGTTGGAATATCTTCTGAAAGTGTCTTTCTTCATGTTGTACACCACAATCCTTCTCTCTCCATAAATCTCTTCAGCTTTGCTAAATCTTCAGCTTTTCAGCTTCATCTTCATTCTAGGGAAGATGAAAAAGTCACAAATGACCAAATCAAGAGAATGGAAAGGTGAGGAATGGCAGCTATATTGTTTTGAACCAAAAATTGCTGCACTTAGATGGACATATAGACTATGGCACTTTCATGAAGGAAGTGATCCATAACTCTGGGCACTTGAATTTCATATGATATTTCAGGTTTCGGTTATTTTGTCAAAGGGCAACCTGTTCATTCATTTATTTTCGAATATTTTTTGCTGCATTTGAAACATCCATCCACTTGTAGATTTGTGTTTTGCCTAAAATCTAATTCCAGACATTTTTAATCATGCATCCCTTTATCAGTAGAGAATAATAGCATTTGCCATATACAAGAGTTATATACACTGCATGACATTGAAAATGCAACACCAAGAAGGAGCGGCCAGAAAGTGATGAAACTTGGCAAACAGAGAAAGACAGCAACGAACCATAAGTGATCTTTATTTCGAAATGATATTCATAACACAGAGCAAGAACAGCGTTGGCTCAATAGGTTTTAGGACCACCGTGGGCAGCAATACACGAAGCAATATGTCTAGGTACAGAGTCAGTGAGAGTACAGATAGCGTCCTGAGGAATGGCTCTCCATTCCCTGTCAACCATTTGCCACAATTCGTCTTCTGAACGCGACACTGGGGTCTGCAAATGGCGTCCAATCACATCCCAAATGTGTTCGATTGGTGAGAGATCAGGGGAGAACGGTGGCCAGGGAAGCATCTGTACACCTTGCAGAGCACATAGGCTGATGCGAGCAGTGTGTGGTCGGGTGTTATCCTGCTGATAAAGAGCATTGGGCACCCTCTGAAGGAAGGGGAGTGTCTCCAGCCGCAGCACATCATCTATGTATCGTTGGGCCGTCATAGTGCCCCAAATACGAAGTAGAGGTGACCTGGAATCATATGCAATTGCATCCCAAACCATGGTGCCGCGTTGTCGCGCAGTGGGGCGTTCCATAATTGCTGCCGAATTGGACTTGTCTCCACGTCGACGCCACACTCGTACGCAGCGACTCTCACTGGAGAAACAGAACCGTGACTCATCTGAGAACACAACTCTGTGCCATTCCATCGTCCACATCACTCTAGCCCGGCACCATTGCAGACGTAGGCGTCTATGCTGTGGGGTCAATGGCAGTCTTCTTAATGGACGCCATGAATGCAGGCCACTAGCAACCAATCGACGGGAAATGGTTCTGGTCGATATGGGAACATCTAGGGTGTCTTGAACATGCTGTAGAATGGAGGTAGAAGTGGCTTGCAGGGCCGCCACTGCTTGTCGGCAGATGCGTCAATCCTCGTGTGCTGACATTACTCTGGCTGCACCGATACCCCTCAAACAGGCCACATTTCCTTGTTCCAACCATCTTTGCCACACACACTGTAGACGCGTCCAGGTGTGTGTCTGCTGAGATTTGTTGTATGGACCAACCTGCCCTTCTCAGACTGATCACCATGCCTCTCGTAAAATCGTCTGTCTGCTGGAACTGCCTCCATTGATGGCGGCCTGGCATTCTCTGCTATTACATGCATCCTCTGAGACAAGAACAAAATTTCTACGATGATTTCCCTAGCAGAAATAACGGCACGAAAATTGCCCATTCTGCAGGTTCCTCCCCTTATATCTTATTCAAAGTGCACTGGAGAGATGCGCATTTCACATCATTTGCATAACTCAGTGAGGTGCATCTACCACGAAATTTGCATACTTATCTGGCCACTCCTTCTTGGTGTTGCATTTTCAATGTCACGCAGTGTATTTTGAAATAAAAAAAATGCACATCCATGAAAATTTCTTGCACACCTCTATGGTGCACACATTATAATTTGGGAACCACTTGCCTAATGCACAGTCTACAAATGCCTGTTGAAGCAATTTCTGACAAGTTTTTTCTAATTGTGACACAGAATTTGATGCAGGCATGATGATTGAAGTTCTCATTCATTTTTGATGGAAAGTCATACAATATGTGCAAAATAGAGGAATGCAGTGTGGAATCACATTCATTTGGCACAATGATTCTTGATGCATTGACTGACAAAGTTGTCAGGAATCACCTTGCAACACTTACTTTGTTTTGTTTCTGTATAATGTTGCCCAGTTCGAAAATTTTTTTGGTACTACCTTATATATGCAAATTTGTTCATTACACACACACACACACACACACACACACACACACACACACACACACACATACACACACACACACACACACACACACACACACACACACACACACACGCACACACACACACACACACACACACACACACACACACACACACACACCAGGCTCTTGTAAAAAACAATATACGTATTGTCTGTCCACGAAAGCCGCGCCTAGCTAAGGTGGATCAAACACACACAAACAAACAAACAAACACACACAAACAAACAAACAAACAAACAAACAAACAAACACACACACACACACACACACACACACACACCCACACACACACCACACACACACACACACACACACTACACACACACACACACGTACACACACACACACACGTACACACACACACACACACACACACACACACACACACGTACACACACACACGTACACACACACACACACACACACACACACACACACCACACACACACGCACACACACACACACACACACACACACACACACACACACACACACACCAGGCTCTTGTAAAAAACAATATACGTATTGTCTGTCCACGAAAGCCGCGCCTAGCTAAGGTGGATAACACACACACAAACAAACAAACAAACAAACACACAAACAAACAAACAAACAAACACACACACACACACACACACACACACACACCCACACACACACCACACACACAACACACAAACACACAAACAAACAAACAAACACACACAAACAAACAAACAAACAAACAAACAAACAAACACACACACACACACACACACACACACACACCCACACACACACCACACACACACACACACACACACTACACACACACACACACGTACACACACACACACACGTACACACACACACACACACACACACACACACACACACGTACACACACACACGTACACACACACACACACACACACACACACACACACCACACACACACGCACACACACACACACACACACACACACACACACACACACACACACACCAGGCTCTTGTAAAAAACAATATACGTATTGTCTGTCCACGAAAGCCGCGCCTAGCTAAGGTGGATCAAACACACACAAACACAAACACACTTCACTATAACATACTAATTGAGATCAGAAAACTTAGTCATTAAACATTATAAAGACTTGATAGATTTAGACTAAAGGTTGATAGTAGATATCTAAGTCTAATTTGATAATCTAAGAATCAAATATTTCCTAACTGTTTCATGATACTTTATATTGTTTTATTTCTGTATTACTTCCACTTAAATATTATTTAGCTTTCAACATTAATATTGTATTTATTTGACTTAACAGTTGTAAAAATGCATTGATGATAGAAATCTATCTTTGTTTATGACATAATACTTAATCAATCAAAAAGTACTTCTACCAGATCAGTTTACAAGTAAGCATAAACTGCACTGTTTGTTAATATGTATTTGCTCACAATTAAACATTTTATTTTACTTTTATTTATTTTTCATTTACAATGTTCTGTTGTGAATAAGATTAGAATTTGAAACGCGAAACACTATTTTTTTGTGCTTTTAATATTTTAAATAAATTTTGCTTTATAGTTGAGTTTTTACAGTATTTATATTCTAAATTTATAATGAAATTTGAATAGTTTTTGTCTCCATAATTTTTTGGTAAAAAATATAGAAAAGAAGAATTATATCAATAATTGATAAATTGAGAATTAAAATGAGTTTAAATTATTTACTATAAAATATTTTTTGTTACTTGCATATCTTCACTTACAAGGAGACTCCACGGGTCGTGACTCATCGATTTTGACGAA
>AYEL01029940.1:0-24199 GCA_000484575.1 Olivierus martensii
TCCAACTTTGTAAAAACCTTGTGCACTTACCCCACTCTGCCTTATATGTGTTTTACTATTGTATAACACACTATTTTATACACAATACATAATTTATTAGCCCTTGGATGTTGGAATGAAGTCTTCCAGCAGACACCCCTATTTATTAGCCCTTGGATGTTGGAATGAAGTCTTCCAGCAGACATCCTAACCCATAATCTTCTGTCTCTGTTGCAAAACGTTGCTACAGTTGTCCTAGGTTCTTCTCATTCTGTTGCAAAACGTTGCCGCAGTTGTCCTAGGAACGCCATATTCGAGTTACATTTTAATTGTTCTATCTTTCTGCACTTTATTTCCAATTTTTTTCTTCGAGTCTCTGCTCAATCAAGTGTTCTTCTTTTCGGAATTATTCTCTGGTCAGTTCTCTTCGAACCCATCCTTACATTTTATTCAAAAAAATAATAATTATTACAAATTTTTTACTTTCTGAAAACTGTAGACTTGAAAATTAACACAAACAATATGGGCAAACACCAAAGTAGCCCAAAAGAACTGACAAATAGCAAATGAATAGGGCAAACACCAAAGTAGCCCAAAAAGAACTGACAAATAGCAAATGGCTGGCAAACACCAAAGTAGCCCAAAAAGAACTGACAAATAGCAAATGACTCAGCAAACACTAAAGTAGCCCAAAAAGAACTGACAAATAGCGAATGACATCACACAATTCCATGCTCACGCATGCGCTAAGCGCGAAAGTCAAATGTCGAATTACGAGGCACCACTGTATAGCTAAACATATTCATTAGGCCTATGTAATAATTTTCTCTAACATCTCAAGAATGTTACAAAACATTGAAATGTTGGAGGAATAGAATCATACTGTATATCAGGCGTATAAATAAATGATAGTAATCCTTATGATTTCCTCAATTTTTTCTTTAGACTTTTTTGATATCCAGAAATATAAAAGTAAAGTACAATCAACCCCCTCTCCCTTGCAGATTCTAGACCAACTAACTTGTAGAGAACTTGGCACGATGTAAGATTGAAAAGAAATAAATAGCATTCTAAATTTAGAATACACGTGGAAAATAATTAAAGAAAAAATCTATGAAAGAACATAAAGTAAAATTTACTTTCTTCATTCATGCCGAAAATTTTCTTTACTTTATCTTGACCGATAAAAGACTGTTGAGATTCTGGTTTTACTTCCACGTCGGAAATTATCTATAAAACAATAATAATAATTTAATATATAATTTTCTTAGAAATTTATTAATTATTTTAATTGAACAATGCATGAGAGTCAATATAGATTTAAGAATTTTTAAAGTTTTTCTCTATAAAATTTTTTAAAATGAAATTCTTAGTTTTATAACGTTACATAAATTACAACATAATTTTCAGATCGATACATCTGGTTCGCAATTTGCATTTGTTGGTAGAGGAATATCTTTCTGAGGAAATTCGTTGTAACACACCCAAATACATCTACACATCCATTAATTTAATTATAAAACATTAAAATTCATATTAAGCGCGTTGCATTTGTGTCTGTTCGCAGTAAACAATAATAAATTTACATATTAGTAATCAACAACACAATTAAGATGTAATTATGATATGCTTTAAACTCTTCAAGAATAAATAATAGTTTTAAACTTTCATGATAATTAAAGACTTATATAGAAGTATTATTTTCGGTTCTTGACAAGAGAAATTTATATTTTGAATATTTTTGATTTTTTTTTTATTTTTTTCAAATAAACTAATTTTAAAACATATTAAAATAGGTTTAATATAATCGAATTAAAAGTATTGACTTAATTTTTTTCAAACAAACTAATTTTAAAACATATTAAAATAGGTTTAATATAATCGAATTAAAAGTATTGACTTTTAAATAATATGAATGGAATCTGTAAAATTCGTCTTTATTAAAAATCGTATGCATTGAATGAGTTATTGCTGTTCCGAGATGAGGATAAGACTTATAATCACTATTCTATTTAAAAAACAAAAACATTTACTAAAAATTAAGACAACATAGCATTAGTTGTGCTGCTAGTACAGACAAAAACCCAAACAGGAATGTAGATAAAAGAGAGAGGGAGAGTAAAAAAAACGGTGATGCTGTGATTTTTTTATATAAAAAGTTCTCCCTCTTGATCTTTAACTTCACTTTACGACATTAAATACAAGAGTGGGACTTAGCAAATTCTAACAGTTATAAAATGTATACAAATAATTTTTTGTTTAGACTTTTATGAAAACAATTCGCAGGTATTTGTTCTATATGCAAAAATCAGAAATTCATTATGGCCAAATTTCTAGGCAATATATATGAATTTTGACTGATTAACGTAAAAAATTGCATTAATTATGTAAAATAAGTATAAAAAATTGGAAAAAATTCTGAAATAAATTATATTTTTGTGTCTAATTTTATAATCATGTTGAAAACATTGCTTAATTGCTTAGTATTTATAACTTATTTATACTGTTTTGATTATATTTTTGTATTACTTGTTAAATATTATTTACCGGACACTGTTCTTAATCGATTATTATTATGGAATTTAAAAAATTCTTCGCTTGCTACTTTATATCAAATTTATATATATTTACTTTAATTCCTTTAACTTCAGTTCTTAAACACTTCACGAAAATCAAACAAGTAAAAAGTTAAATATTAATTTTCAGTTTGTTTATATCGATCCTATTCTAACTACAACGCGAACGGACTTCCAAAACTTTTTTTTATACTGTATATATATTTATATAACGTAACATTTCGTGCTATACTAATTTTCAAGAACTAACCTGGCATAAACTAAAATGCAATAAATTATTTGTATCTAATTCATTCAAAAATATATTTTGCGTGTTTTTGGAAGGCTTTCCTTTCGAAGAACACCGCTGCAAACAACTTTTAGAAAAATAAAAAAAATTTCGCAGAAAAACAGTTTAATCAGAACCTTTTGTATCACATTTTCACACTGATTAAATTTAGTAAGCAAATTAATAATTCATATTAAAGATTAATTTTCTTGTAAAATATAATCTTACTACTGTACATTAAATTCTCAATTTTAGAAAAAAAATATGTAAAAAAATATTTTTATGGATGATTAATAATCAGTTGAAATATCATCATGCAAGAGGAAAGAAAAAATATTTTATAGGACACACGGATCTATTATAATCGGAAAATATTTCGATATCTTTTCTACATTTAGATACGTGATTAATATAAATTTCCTTCCTTTTTGATGATAAAATAGAATTTATAACTATTAATATAAAAATAATAACAACAAATATTATTATACGCAATTTCCTGTTAATGATTTCATTTTTTAATATTGTTCTTAATTTTTTTTTGTATTTGTAACAACATCGATGTTTTGCGAGGAGAGGATATACAACATAGAATGTAAGCAAAGAAAAAAAATGGACACTACTTTTAGGATCGAATTTACTCTTGTTTTTCATAGTGTGTTTGATATATTATAATTGTTTTGAAAATAAAACGCAAATTTGCATATATATCTGTCTTAAATACATTTGTAAAATTCGATGTTTACATAAAAAGAGATTTTCGCAAATATTTATATTATTTCTGAAAATAAAAACAAAATAAGAAAAAAAAATAATGTTAAATTATGTTCTTAACTCTTCAATTTGTGTAAGTTGACAGAAAGCCGAATATAACGTAATAAACAAGTGGGTTTATCCCTAGATTGATGGTTTATCCCGTAAACTACGCTCCAATCAACAAAATTCTCGCTACAATTTAATCTTATTTTATTTTGAGCTCAATAATTGCTCCCGAGGACTGCGCTCATCTTTTTTTTATATTACATCCTGAATATTTTGTCCCTTAATTTTTTTAATTATTTACTACATTGTATTAGATTTATTATGATAATGTTCATGAATTTTAGATTTTAAATAGTTTTGTTTAAAGTTTACTGAGAAATGATAAGCGACCATAACCAAATTAATTCTAGGAGAGGAATTTATTGACATTTTAAATGTTTATTTTCATATGAATTCGAATCAATTGTGTTCTTTACAGTCAGTAATACAGATGAATAAAGATCTGCATATAAGTTGGGAATAATAATAGAATAAATATGTCGATAGTTTTGCGTGCTATTAATGTTGTGCTAACATTTTGTCTCTTTTAATATTATGTTTCCAACACTACACAAATTAAAAAAAAACAGTTAAAATAAAATACGCTTTTTGTTCTAAAATTACTGAAACTTTAACTTCGATCGAGTTAAAAATGAATTTTAAGCAAATATATTATCAAAATTAATGCCACATTATTTTCATTCATTATAAAATTTTTATCTACTGTATTTCTTTTGTAATACGGGTGTTTCTTTGTACGATATCATCATTATTATGTGACATTAAGTACTTCCCAAAGGACAAAGTTTCTACAACTTTCTTTTCCATGCTATCTTTCATCGATATTACAATACTGCAGATGATAATAATATTTTATCGATTTTAATGTCATCGTTTCAAAATTCTAGCATATATTTCATGCCGAGAAATTTATCATTTTGAACTAAATACTGCATTTTCTTTTCGTTTATTACTTCCTGTATATCGAGTTTTAATGCAGAAACAGTCATAGATTGTATTAATTTTTTTGCGGCATATCATTGCAGCCACACATCCGACGGTTTAATTTCCTCGAAATGAACGACTAAAAACTTAAATTTTATATTTATGCAAACATAAAATTCATCAAATAAGCATGCTATAGAGAAATCATGTTTCCATATTCGAAATTTATCAGGAAAAAATTTTTCCCATAAAACTTATATGTATGATGTATATATATTGGAAAATTAGAATACAGATGCGAATTTTTCTAGAGAAAATAGGATAAAAACGGACATTCTAAAGAAGAGTTCAATGCACTTGATCGATTTAAAATCGCACATATAAATCATTAATAAATTCAATAATATTGATTATTAAAACAAACGAAAATATGATTTTTTATAGAAATATCCGAATTATTTTCACGAAATGAAATGCAATTCATTAAACATTTTAATTATATTTATTTTCCCCCACTTCAGCAGCTGTTTCGACATCGGGTTTTTCTTAAAAACTGAATATCCTTGATACAGGCTACCAGTATTTTTATCTTGTTGGCTATTAACTCGCCCGTATTGTTTATTGCTTTTATCCTAATTATCAATGAAATTCTTAAATTGAAAAAAGAAAAAATAATACAACTTAAATCGTAAATAATGCACCAAATAATAAACAATAGCATATTTCCTACAATAAACGGTGTTACTAAAATATTTTTTACTCAAATGAACACGACATTTCCAGCAATTCTAACCAAGGCTGCTGATTACTTTCATGTGTAGCCAAGTTAAAAAAAAAAGAAGAAAACTTTATTTCCTCATCGCTTTTCTATATAAACAGGACATAAATTAAGATTCTATCATGTTTTCTCAAACTGTTTTAGATACACTCTGGACGATTTTATTGCGTTACGAATTGAACTATAAATTTTAAAGTAGATGAAGCTCGCCTTACAGTTGCCCCTCGAACTTCTCAACATTATCTTTAGCTTTTAATTAATTCTTCTAAACTTAAGGGATATTTTTGTACACGCTGATCCTATTACTGATTCTCAGAATGGCACGACTCTATAAAGAAAATTTCAAATAAACGAGTAACTTAGTTTTAACAAAAATGTTATAAACTTACGTTTAACTACAGTAACGATAATTTGCGTGTAATTATAAATAAATAGAACGTTCCAATTTTTACAGTAAAAATTTAGATATTGCGTGATATTCTCAGCCTTATTAAACTATATTTATAAACTCATAATATACTTTAATATACTTTAACGGCATGAGGTAGCAATCGGATTTAACCTCCGGCAAGGACGTTTGAGAACTTTTAGTCATTTACTCGTTACGGTTAGAGTATTTCTTTTTTAATTACGTAAATCTCAGTTAACGTGATGTTGATTCATAATACTTATTTTTAAATATAAAACTCTGAAATTAAAAAAAAAAAAATTGATAAATATTGTATATTGTGTATAAAGCGGAAATCCTTTTCACTCAATCTTGGTCTTCAATCATAGGAAATGCATTTTACTTCGTTCATAACGACAGTACCGGTAAACTAAATAATTAAGTAACATCCGTTTGTCAACCCGTTTATCATGTTTCAAAATACTACATGTGTGGTTAGTGATCAATTCTTCATCGATAATATTTAGAAAGTATCGTCGAATTTTGCATTCCATATTTTTGAGTTTTGTTTCTATATCGTATAAAATTCGATATACGATAACTGATGATGTATGCACCGATGTAATTAATAATATATAGCAATAATATTGAGGTATCAGCGTGCAAACATTGCCGAAACACCTTTACACAAGCAATATGTGTTAAACATAAGTCAACGGAGCAGTAGACCAAAAATAGAAAGTAACTCACCCAATCTAGTCCAACTAGAGGAAATTCCATCTTTAAAGTTTGTGCTTCTTCGCATAATCTTTTAAATGGGCAGTGAATTTTTATAAAAACATATTTTCCGATCTTTTCTTCCTCTAACTGCAGGCTTTCGGCTTGCATGGCAAGTTGGAATACCTGTCTTTGTTTCTCTTTCTTCATTTTTTCGTTCTCGTCGTCGTCATCGTTGTCATAATCTATTCTTTCGTATACGAGAACGTAATCTATAGGGTTCTTGTGGGTGTTCTGTTCCGATGTCATTTTTGAATTTTTATCAAACAATCTAGATATCGAAATTCAAAAATATAAAATTCAATAACATCTTAAAAAGTCGAAATTACAAAAATAAGGGGTTAACCAAGTTACTCACGTGTTTTCTTTTACTCTTACTCTCCAGTATTCATTCGTAATCATACTTTCATTGCCCAAATACTTAAACTATATGCCTCAGTAGACATTCTTTCGTTATGTTTACATTTGACTGTCGTCTGCCCCACTGCATCTGCAGTGTTTTTCTGTTCATCAGCAGGCGACAGATTGCCTGTCACCAGCGCCCTCTTGAATCGATTTACAAAATAAGATAGTTTTAAACGTTAAAACTGAAAAGTTCCTTAATCATTCATGACAGAAAATTTTTTCTTCATTATAAAAATTTCTTAAGCATTTTAATATTAGATTTATTATAATTATTCTTAAGAATTAAACAAAATAACATAAATAGAAATTAAATCAACAATTCACTTTAACACTTAAATTTGAGTGATGAAAATATAGTCAACATAATTTGTGTTTAAATTTTTTAAAATGTTTTAATTAAAACAACTATTGTAGCATAATATTTAATTTAAATATTTTTTTAAATTTTATAATAAAGACAGACGTGGATCAAACTGTTTAAACATTCCTCATCAAAATCGGATGGTCTCCCTGTGCGTCTTCCATCATGCAAATCAAACTGATTTGCTTTAAAACTAGGTACTCACATGCGGAAAACGTCGACGAAAGCGACAACACAAATTGCCGTTCCGCTGTCTTTCCGCCTTCGTTTTAAGCGTGTACCTACATGCGAAAAAGTTCGTCGACGGAACTCTACTGGCCGCCCTCTATCGATGGTAGGCCGAAATAGCCTTCGTTTTAAAGCGTGTACAGTACCTACATGCGAAAAAGTTCGTCGATGGAACTCTACTGGCCGCCCTCTATCGATGGTAGGCCGAAATAAGAATATAAACACAGAACATGGCGCCGGAAAATGTTGCAGCTTTATATCATTTGAATTTTTTAAGTTTATTATGATAATGAAAAAAGTATACCAAAGAAACGACGATTCTGGATTCGCTATATATTTCGAAAGTGTTCTCGATTTGGTTTGGCAAATAGCTTAGTTCCAGAATTCAGTTTCCAAGTCTGAATAAAATATATTAAAACTGAACTAGCAAAAATAAAAGATCAGTTTAACACAAGTCTAATCTGTATGTACTACAGGTATAATAATTATAGTTAATATATTAACTGAAGCTTTATAAAAAATTATTAACAGTTAAATTATAAAATAGGTTTATCATAATTGTCTGAAATATTTCATATTTGAGAAATTGCAGGAAAGTAATCAAAGTGTAAAATTTTGAGTGTGATTTGTAATTACAGACATTTATAATAAAATTTTGAAAATCAAACCATGAATTTTTTTTATTAAACTTTAAATAAAATACAAAAATTGAAACATACAGTAAAAAATATATATATATACAAATTTACACGGTACATAACTTCATACTGATCTTTTTTCTTAATTTTCGTAAACGAACATTTAAGCCACCACAAAAAAGTCTATTCGATCTTTTTCTCTTTCATTCATGTCATTATTTTTTATTAATTCTTTTGTAGTGGTTTCAAAAGTTCTTAGTGCACTATTTAATACAGCATCATTGTCATCTCTTCTCTTCTTGGCCTTTTTTGATAAATATGACATAGAATTACAGTGTCCATTTTCTTTACTGCTATAATAAAAATAAATATTTTCATTTTTAAAACAGCTAATAAGAACAAACTTATAATAATAATATCAAAATGATTTTGTATATATTATTTATATACATGACAATAAAACAACTGTAATGTAAAAAGTTAAAAATATCTAAATAAAAAGATTATTTTTTGTTACTTGTATATGTTTTGGCCTATGTTATGTTACATCTGTTATTTCACTAATAAAATCTGAAAATGTAATGCACTAATTTTCACATATGAAGGCATATTTTTAAATAATACAACTCCATTTTCATTCCTTTTGATATATTAAGTCTTGACAGTTAAATAAATAAGAAAAATTTTATTGTATGTGACATGTAGGATAATAAATCAACATTTTTTGGAAGGTTTCAAATCTGACTTTTTCTTATTTATTTTAGTTTTAAGACCCAATATGTCAAAAATGAATGAAAAATGAAATCATTTCACTATTAAAATAGGTCCTTCGTATGCAAAACACTTGTCATAATATGAAAATTTATACATATTTTAATATATATAATTTTCTTAATCTTAAATTCTTTAAAATTAACTTTGTTTTTATTGACATAAATGAAATTTTTTATAGTATAATAGTAATAATAAATATAAAGCTGTTCCTAAAATTTTCTTTTAACAAAATTGGGAAAATAAAGATAATAAGTTTTTTCTTTTATTCAGAAAACAATATTTTAAGGACTTAAAACCAATAAAATAATATAAATTTTAAAATCTTTTACATGCATTATTATTATTGATTTTTCTAATTATTATCTACATTATTATTATTAATTTTCTTTTAATTATTATTTACATTATTGTTGATTTTATTCTTGTTTTTATTATTATTGTTGATTTTCTTGTTATCGTTATTTATATTATTATTATTTTCTTTAAGAAATAATTATTTAAACAGAATATCAAAAAATTGTTTTATTTACAAATACATAATAATTATTACAAAACTATACTGTATCGTAATAATTAAAAAATAAATTTCATTTATGTCAATGTACGCTTCAGTAACTTCAGTGGTAACTTACAGTATATAGATTTTTTCCCCTAAAATTCGAACAAAGTTCACGATAAAAATTAATTTTGTTTTCATTAAATCCTTTAAATATTGTTTATAAAACTTATATATAGTACTTTTCTTGCACAAACTCGAATGCTTTATATTGTTGTGCGTATGTTTCAGTAGAAACATAATTGTCTTTGTTATCTATAACGTAGAAAGAAGTGACCTTACAATAAATTTACATATTAGATGTAGAACAGGATTTTGTAGGCCAAGGAGCTATGATTAGTTGTCTGACTATTAAATGTACTGAAAGTGTGGGAAAATAATCAATCAAAACTGAATTGCATTGCATGCCATTTGACAATATTAACAACATAAGGCAATTAAATTTACATTTCGTTTTGTTTTTAGTTAAAGCCCATATCAATATCGAAAACGGCGAGAATAGAATATAAATTTTACTTTTTACGTAAATAGTTATTGTAGGGGTTCATTAAATATATAAATTAATATTTCTTTTATTTTTTTTCCTCAGACAGGGCCTGATTAGGACCCTTTTGGTCCTAGGCAGAAAAGTTTTTTAAAATAAATTATAAAATTCTTTATAATTTTTAACGTCTATTGGAGTCCTTATTATTGGGGATCCCTAGTTACGTGCCTCTTCGGTCCTGTTCTCAGTTAAAAATTTAATGTTTCGTAAAAGAATGTTAATCGTTTTTTTAAACAACTCTGAAATAACAGAAGGAATGAAATATGTGAAATAAAATTTTCAGGAGTGTAAAATAAATATCCGCTATTTGAATTTATAAAAATATTACCTGTAATAATTTACCAGTATTTTCCGTAACCGAGTCCATAACCGCCATAGCCGAGTCCAAGACCGTATACTATATTTGCAAATAACTTGTTTTTTAAATCGATTTAGAAAACATCTCTTGCAAGTTTTTTCACACTTTATTTTCTCGAGAAAATAAAAATGAGAATAATCTGCACAATCCCTATACATACTTTTACTTAAAACCGTAGAATTTTTAAATACTGTACTGTACTGTATGCCATTATAAATTAGACGAATGTTATTGCGTATGTACAAATTTTTACATTTTTATTAACTACTACAAGTCCTAGATAATCATATCTTCATTCGAATTTTCTTAAATATTTTGAAAAGCACTCCAAAAATGACTTTTCTTAAATTCTTTCTTTAGCAACTATTGGAAATTCAATTTAAAATTGTTTGATATTATTCTAACTTCTTGTTATTGTATCAAATTTTCCCCACTCTAACATACGTAGATTGAGGGAAAAAAATTCTAAATTAAATTTTTTCGTAATTGTTTCTAGTTGTTTAATTAATGCTTTGGTAGCTTGCATGATTTTTGCGCGTATTTTCTCATTTATAGTAAAACATTTTAGATGTTTACGATGAAAAAAATCTGTGTATGAATTTTATATCGACTAATATAACTTATTTGGAGAAAAACAATGCTACTTTTAAAAAATTAAGTTTAAAACATGGACAAAATACGATGATATTTTTATTAAATATATTCAATTACCTAAATTTGATCATGTATGAGAAAATAACCGGCATTTAATATATATTCTAACTTTGAAAACATCCATTAGCGGAACATAAAGTAGAGAAATAAATCTTATGCTTCTTGTATGTAATGAGTGTACATATATCTATGCTCTCACTCTCTCTCTTTATATACACATACACACACTATACTGTATAAGTTATATTTTGGCTTCTAAGATATAAATTAATGTAGGCCCTATATACTTTGGATCATCAGAAAATTAAGTTATAATACTGTATCTACCTTAGCAGAAGTAAAGTACATGTTTATATTATGGTCCAGATTAAATATATTATAAGAAAACTTTTTATTTATTTATTTATATATTTATTTATAATATTATTACATCATAACATCATATATACAGCAATTGACGATTTCTTGTTTCCAATCCAATCGAATTCAACTCTGAAATAACAGAAGGAATGAAATATGTGAGATAAAATTTTCATGAGTGTAAAATAGACATCCGCTATTTGAATTTATAAAAATATTACCTGTAATAATTTACCAGTATTTTCCGTAACCGAGTCCATAACCGCCATAGCCGAGTCCAAGACCGTATACTATATTTGCAAATAACTTGTTTTTTAAATCGATTTAGAAAACATCTCTTGCAAGTTTTTTCACACTTTATTTTCTCGAGAAAATAAAAATGAGAATAATCTGCACAATCCCTATACATACTTTTACTTAAAACCGTAGAATTTTTAAATACTGTACTGTACTGTATGCCATTATAAATTAGACGAATGTTATTGCGTATGTACAAATTTTTACATTTTTATTAACTACTACAAGTCCTAGATAATCATATCTTCATTCGAATTTTCTTAAATATTTTGAAAAGCACTCCAAAAATGACTTTTCTTAAATTCTTTCTTTAGCAACTATTGGAAATTCAATTTAAAATTGTTTGATATTATTCTAACTTCTTGTTATTGTATCAAATTTTCCCCACTCTAACATACGTAGATTGAGGGAAAAAAATTCTAAATTAAATTTTTTCGTAATTGTTTCTAGTTGTTTAATTAATGCTTTGGTAGCTTGCATGATTTTTGCGCGTATTTTCTCATTTATAGTAAAACATTTTAGATGTTTACGATGAAAAAAAATCTGTGTATAACAAGTAAAAGCATTATATACTGTACAAGGTTATGCTAAATGAATGAAAAATCTCAAATTTGACAGATAAGAAACAAATGTCATTTTTTGTGTATTTGGGCACATAGTGACCAGGGGCTAACTAGTTTAAATTATAATAATTCTAACAGATAAACGGGCGAATCGAACAGTATTAAAAGAAATACTATCTTTTATAAGAATATTGATTTATAAAAGAGAATTTAATAACGACTGTAACAAATAAATATGCCGATACTTTTTACAAAATTTTCATCAATCCTTTACAAGTTTTCGTATCGAAAATACGTTTATGTTTATCGGTTCCTTCTCAGAGGTGTGGCGTACACTATGCGATTCAATATCTCCAGAAAGTAAAATTCAACAAAACATCTTGAAATATTGGAGACTATAACTTGATATATAAAATCTAATATAGTATATTTTTTGGAAACATTATCTACTACAGCGGGATCTCTAAAAATAAACTTCATCGTGATCCTACATCACTCAAGCATTTAAAACGGTATACAATAGTTCCTCTAAAAAATTCGCGAATAACATTTTGAAAAATTTATGTAAGAAGATGAATTCGGACTTCTCGTGTAAACTTTGCAAAGAATAGGACCTGCATTCTCTGCGGAAGACGAACTCGTTTCTAGCGGCAAATCTAACCGATATTTATGCATATTATACAATAGAATGAATCTGATTTTTGGAATAACAGCAATAGGACTTTGTAATTTTCATCTCAGTTATTTATAGTAATGACGGAAGACGAACTCGTTTCTAGCGGCCAATCTAACCGATATTTATGCATATTATACAATAGAATGAATCCGATTTTTGGAATAACAGCAATAGGACTTTGTAATTTTCATCTCAGTTATTTATAGTAATGATTAATATTAATATAACGACTAGTTAGATTTCTAATTATCATGGAACACCTTATTGAGTTCAAAAAATTAAGTACTTTTAACGCAATACTTTATTAGTAATATTTTGGGTTAATAGTCGATTCCATCGCCAATTGTGATTTGAGTATCTTGTGTTAATTTTCTTGCGTAATGACGGTTGGATTTTTTGAAATATTCAAATTTTACGGCTACTTTATGAATATGTGAATTCGTGAATGCTGGAGAGGTTAAGGTATCTTACGATCACTCTAAAATGTACGTTTCTGAAACATTAATTAACTTATTACTAATTAATATTTTTGATAATAGAAAAATCAAATTATGGCTATCGCTGCAGCAGAACAACAATGCATTAATTAACTGTTTGATTTGATAAATTTTGACAATAACATCTTAAATTTAACATTATCTGTTCAGACTGTATAAGAGATTATTTTTTATTATTTGATTCTTATTATTTTAATAATTACTTCCTGTTGGCCGGATTGGCCCCGTAGAAACGCTCCATCTTTCCACTCAGAGGATCTAGATCTCGCCCCCTTAGAAAATTTTTTTCGGGTGATCAGGGTCCAGTCGATAATCTTCGTCCTCTACAATTCGGCTAGTGCCTTCACAGATGTGGGCATTCTATGAAAGAAGTTAAATTTAGCTCGCCACCTAGTAATCAATAAATTGAAAATTGATGTACAAAAATGATGCAAAAAAACATTATAAAGTATTTTACTTCATGTATTGCAGCAATTTTACATGAAGTGATAGGCAACATCAAAATTTTATTTTGCACAGATGTGCTATTTTAGCACAAAACGAAAATTTAGTATTCTTTCATAGACCAATATTTGAGAGAGTCTCCGCATTCCAGCTAAGTCAGCCGGATGGTGGCCGTGTTTAAGTATTAGATTATCAGATTAAGAACAATAATTAGATCTAGCTTCTATATATTTTCAGGAGAAATCTGACCGTTGAGCCTCATTCTTAACCTGTTGACAGATTATCCACGGATATGGTCGGACATTAGAATTGCAGCTTAAAATCAATAGGATGAAGACCTAGTATAAAATGAGAAAAAGACTTTCCAGCTGAAAAAACTAGAATCGGATCCATTCTCATTAGCAGTAGATAGTGCGAGCTAGTCTCTAACATTTATCTTTCAATTTATTAGCCTATTTTAACAGTTAAGGCCTATTCATCTGTGATGTTCTCCTAATTGATCCGCCGCTTGAGCCCATCGCGAATATGCTCAGACCTGCGATGAGTTCTAATTTCCTCGGTGTTTTATATCCTTTTAGATTCGATAACCTAAAACTTGAAAATAAAATAATTCCAAACTTCAGTTTTTATGAAATTATATATTTGTCTTCTCTTGTATTGATAATAATTTTAAGCAAATACTTAACATCCGAAAAAGATAAACTCAATTATACAATATCATATAATATGGAAGATGAAAATATATAAAAAGAAAGAAAAAATTTGTAATGAATCAAGCAGATTTTTAATGAAAAGTATTAATTATATCCAATTATTAGAAAAAGACTATGGATTACCTTTGCTGTATAAAGATTGCACAGAATTAACTTTAAAATTGAAACGTCATTAAAATTGATAAAATTTTTATAGGCCTAAAAGTTTCGATACTTTATTACAACAGAGTATGAAATAATGTGTAGTAGTATATTTTGATTAGAGTTCATTAGTACAGTTAGGGTCATTTGCTCCCAGTGGCGAAGCAAGGGGGTCTATCATGCCCCGGGCGCCACTCGCAGAGGGGCGCCAAATTCTTATTACGAGTATATTCTATATATTGTATATGTATTTCGGGGGGCGCCAAAAAGGTATCGTGCCCCGGGCGTCAGTTATGCTCGCTACGCCACTGTTTGCTCTAGAGCTCTAGATAGCGGGGTATACGCATCCGCCATTTCTGGTCCTTCTTCCCATAGGCAGCTATAGTAATATTCTAAAGATTTCAGTTTAATGAAAAAAATACATAAAATAAATGGAAGTATAACCGCCATAGCCGAATCCGTGTCCGTAACCTCCGTAGCCGAGTCCAAGTCCGTAACCGCCATATCCGAGTCCATATCCTCTATAGCCAAGTCCGAGTCCGTATGCTCCATAGCCGCCATATCCGAGTCCATAAGCACCATATGCACCAAGTCCTCCATAAGGAGCGGCTCTCTGGTTATCCAGACTGACAGTTACTGCAGCATCTCTTCCTCCAATAAGTCCTCCAACGACTCCAGCCATGCTGACGGCGCACAAGGCAGCCAAAATGGTAACAGCCAACTATAAAAATATTAAAATAAGTATGGAAAAAACAAGCAAATTTAAAATAATTTTATTTTATATTCTGTACTTACTATGGTCTTCATGGTATTTGTTTGTTGAGAAACAAGTGAATGAATGATCTAGAAACGGAGGGTAGGCTTTATATACCAATCTAATTACCTTGACTTCTGGTTTCTGCTATTCGAAGGACATATCCTATTCTAAGTAAACTTGAAGTTCGGGTGCGATACTAGTTTTTAAGCAGTCGAGATAAGTAGATTTCTATATTTATATACATAACAAAATTGACAACTATAAAATATTCAGCAGATAAAATTCCAATGATTCATTCATAAAAAATATTAAGGATATTAAGCTCCGTTTTTCAAAGTTAAGATCAATTTTAAAAGAAAAAGAATGATAAAGACATTTCAGATATTTTTTTGCTGTGGATAAACTGGAAGATTTTTACAAAATATTTCAGTTTATCCACAGCAAAAAACTGAACTTTATAAAGTTTTTCATCGTGAATTTTCTCACTGTTTCATTTATTTAAAATTTAAATGTGTAAGATTAATTAATTGAATGTTCGTGTTTAATTGTAAATAATTTTAACTGTTTCATTGCCATCCACTTATTTTTTTATGTCACAAATCGTTTAAATTTTCCCACGGCAACAGTATGCACTGATAGAAATAGTGTACTATGTAGACAATTAAAAATCGGAAAATTTTAATTTTGCTGATTTTTAAATTAATAAAAAACTTTGATCGCATGAAAAAACATTTATATATATGCTTCTATATTAACCTGTACGAAACTTTGATTGACTTTTAATGAGGATGCGAGATAATATACTTTAATAAGGATGGGAAGTGCCTTTATGAACTTTATATGTTACTGTCAGTGCCGGATTAAGCTAGTGCGGGGCCTGTAGTATACGTTGAGAAAGGAGCCCTATATTAAAAAAAAACCAATAATACAACGAAAATATATTTGAACACAGATTTTTAATTTGCATAGTAATTATCATTATCAAAAATAACAACACAGTCAACATTAAGTATTAATTTTTCTACATTTAGCATGAACAAATTTGTTGATGATATAGGATGTATCCATTTCACGCAGAAGTTTATGTTCAGAGTCATACTAAGTCACCTTCTTATGCTCTTTCTCTCACAATTTCGTGATACCAAATAAAAAGGCGCTAAATATGACATAAATCACAAGATCATTAATTTAACGCTCGTATTAGATGACCAAAAAATTATGTACATATTTATTGGCGCGGGGCCAGTAGCAAATGCTACTTTTGCTACTATGTTAACCCGGCACTGGTTACTGTAGCATTAATATTATCAATACTTTTTGGATTTATATCATCATAGAAATAAAATTTAATTATCCATTTCAATTTTTAAACAAATTATATGATTGATTAAAAAATCATTACTCAAAGCATAAGAGCATAAGAGCATTTGTAATTCAAATCATAAAGATCTATAAATGCTTTTATAGAACTATCACAACATGAACTGAGAGAAAATTTGCAGCAAATATAAGCATTTGATAAAATAAGGCTTTAAGATCTTGGTTTTAAACATAAAAAAAAACAAAAATAAATGCTAATATAAATTAAAAATTGATATATTTATAGAAACACAAATAAGACCAGAACATTACTCTTTTTAACGGAAATAAAATTATCTTTTTACTTCTGATATAAGAAAATAAGTGTGTTAAGAAAAAGGAATATAAGATCTATAAATTATATATACTGTAATTTTTATAATAAATACTATTCAAATCTAATTATACTGAAGAAAATTATAATATTTTATAAATAATATTATAAATTCTTGAGTTCAGCCATAGTTTTAATTAAGACAGTATGATGCAGTATAAAGGCAATTAAGATAAATTATAGAGATATAAACTTAAAGATCTGGTTTATAAGGAATGAATTTAATATGATAGATTTGATGTTATCAATAACTTGATTAATGTAGTATTTGTATGGATTTATTCATGAAACAGCTATAGATATTATATTAAACTTCATTGAAAATTCTAAGTATTGTATATTTATTGTTCTTTCTTTTCCTTATTTAAATAAAACAGAAAATAAAATTAAATCATTTTATGAACCTTTTTAAAGGGTTATAATATTATTTTTATATTTATGACATAATTTATTTATAATAAATTTTAAAAAAATTATTATTATATATTAACAGCCATAGAAAATTTCAATGATTACTTAGTTTCAGGTTTTCTATAGAAAGAGCATATTTTAGGTTTTTTTCCTCTTTAATTAAATTATAAGTTGCAGAACGAATAAATCATAATTTGTGTAAAATTTGTAACAATCATTCACATATAATTTTAGAGAATAAATTATTTCTCGATATGATAAAAAATTAAGATTTGAGATTATTTCTATGGGAATCTAAAATTTTTTCACTACAAAATGGCATTTATGTCAATAAATCCTAAAAACAATAAAACAAAACATGAAAGAAAAGAAGTGAAAAATTTTAACAAAAAATATAAATTCAATATCTTATACAGAAATGGTAGCAAAATTTGGATTTTTTTCAGAAAACTAAGTTATAAAAAAATCCAAATTCATAAATTTAATATTCTAATACGATAAGTTCTTCTAGATAGTATGTACTTGCTAATTATTGTTAATCCAAAGACAAGTTTTACGATTAGTGACTTTATTACGAGTATATTTATAGAAATTTGATTATTTAAAAATCATTTTAAACTAGTATTTCACTTGATCTTCAAGTTTAATTTGGTGATTGATTGTCCTTCAAGCAACAAGAACGAGAAATCAAGGTAATTACAATGATATATAAACGGAATCATATGTTTTATTGATCATTCAATCATTTGATTTCGAAGCAACATTAAACCATGAAGACCATAGTAAGTAGAGAATATAAAGTTTAAAGTTAAATTATATGTGTTTTCCGTACTTATTCTGACATTTTTATAGTTGGCTGTTACCGTTTTGGCTGCCTTGTGCGCCGTCAGCATGGCTGGAGTCGTTGGAGGACTTATTGGAGGAAGAGATGCTGCAGTAACTGTCAGTCTGGATAACCAGAGAGCCGCTCCTTACGGAGGACTTGGTGCATATGGCGCTTATGGACTCGGATATGGCGGCTATGGAGCATACGGACTCGGACTTGGCTATAGAGGATATGGACTCGGATATGGCGGTTACGGACTTGGACTCGGCTACGGAGGTTATGGACTTGGACTCGGTTATGGCCTTGGTTATGGAGGCTATGGTCTTGGATACGGTCATGGAGCTTATGGACTCGGTTACGGAAAATACTGGTAGGAGGCTATGGTCTTGGATACGGTCATGGAGCTTATGGACTCGGTTACGGAAAATACTGGTAAATTTATTACAGGTAATATTTTTATAAATCAAGATATCAAATAATTGTTCTATAATTTTGAAAATTTTATCTCATATAATTTATTTATAATTAATAATTTCAGAGTTGACAGAAATAGGAATGAAAAGAAGAAATCGTTAGTAGTTGTATTTATATTATGATGAATTAAAAAATAAAATATAATATTTTTGAAAACTCAGTATTAAATTATTTATACCAATATCTACCTTATCTATCGAGAGTTTGCCATATATTCTAACCATTTAATATATTAATATAATTCTTATATACAGTACATTGATTAAAAAATTATTTTGCTGTTAAGAATTAAAAGCATTACTCAATGATTGAAATAATATATATAAGAACAAGAAAAAATTTAAATGATATTAAAAGTATATTTCGATACAAAAACACATTCAATAAAAAATAAAAATGCGTAAAGAAGTCTTACTGATAGAAGCAGCAAGAAGTCTAATTTTCAATAAAAAACAGTACATGATTCTGATATAACTATACAATTTTTTTATTATTATTTTCCTTCCACTTCAGTTAATTTGTACATTAGTGAAAAGCCACTATAAGCTAACCATTAAGTTTGACAATGCTCAACTGTCCCCGTGTTATTTTTTATATTTAACAGTACAAAAATTATCATAAATGTAAATAATTATTAATATTAAAATAATCGTTCATTTTTGTGTAATTTTTCGTGATAAACTATATAAATATTTGTATATTGATAACTCTCGCCTCCTTGAAAAAATTAAAAGTCATAGTTGCTGTATGTTTTTGTTTTATTCATATTTTAAATTGATTTTCGTTGTTTTCTAATTTTATATTTTATAGAGTAAGAACTCATATGTTTAGTGTTAAGCAGGAGGATATATGAATATTGCATATTAAGTGGGGGAGTATAATCAGATCAAAATGCATATTCTCGAAATTCTATTTCCGAGAAGACATTCGGAACATATTCTTCGCGAATCTTGTTCTCTAGAGCTGAATCCGTTGATATGCATTCATGAGCACAGATACAGCCTCTAGAAAAAAGCAAATTTTCTCTAAGTTTTCAGCACAAATTATTGTAGTTTTATAACAAATTAGATATGCATTAGACTTTTCTTATCCAGTCTCGCTTTAACTGGTCACATTTTCATCAAGCTATGAGTGGAGAAAAAAATGAATAAAAAAAGAATAAGACATTCTGAAAGGAAAAAAGCTTTTGAAACTGCGATAAAATATATCGAACAGAAAGATAATTCATCTGCCATTGATATAATTCTTATAAAAAATTATAAATGGCATGATTATGCTTCAAAAAACGAATTTAAATAAAAAAAAACAAATGAAGGCTACTGATTTGGTTTAATAAACTTTATACATTATATAACATATATATATTTCTCATTTAATTTACAACTTATAAATGTTATTTTGCATATATTTTCGAATTAATTGACTATTCGTTTATCCGGTCTAAGATCCGGTCCAATAGAGACCGGATAAGAGAAAGTTTAACGTATTGTTATTACATTAAAATTTATTTTCAATTTCGTATGATTTTATCAATCTTGTATTTCACTTTATTATTAAAATATGATATATTTAAATATTTTGAATTAAATAAAAAAAAAATATTAAAAATAATGACATGAAAACATCAATACATTTTATGATATTAAAACTGAATATTAAATATAAAAAAATAATTAAACATAATTTCACACGTATTTTAAGTCATTTAGAATTTAGATAAAAAAATAAAATGAAAAATTTAAGATATTGAAGAAATATTGTAAGTTTTGTTATCAAAATGTTGTTTGATATCAATGCTAACTGTTGATTGATATCAAAATTTCAAGAATTTATCCCCATTTTTGAGAAATTTATGATTATCGTATGGATTTTCATTATTATTATAGATTAATGACAAGTTTGTCTACTGATAATGATGAATAAATAAGATTATAATACAATGTGCTATGGTAAATTGTAAAATGTTAACAGCTCTGATGCATCAAGATGTTAAGATAAAATGCATGATACCACACTAAAATTCTTAAATTTTCTAATGAGAAAAGAAAAAGAACAAATAAAACAAAAATATTTTTATTTAAAAAAAGACACAATATTTAAAAGGTCTATCTGTGAAATTAGAAAGAAAAAATTTCAGAGTGATAAGATATTTTGTATTGCTACAATGCTCGATTACGTGTTGTGCTCTCAATGTACTTACTTTTTAAGTTTATTTTGTATTCACTTATCATATTTTTTACTTGTTTTTCTATAATTTTACTTTACTGAAAAAATTTCTAAGAAGAAAATAATAATTAATGTCCAAATGAAAAGATATAGATGTCTCAGAAATAAAAAAAAATTGTCACCATTTGAAAGGACATTAAAAGTTCCTTGAAGTTCCTACGCAGAATATATAGAAAATTCTAATGATAATTATCTCGATAGTAATAACGTGATTTATCGATAAATCGTCCTTGAAGGAAGCAACTGAACTAGTTTATCGAAAATTCCGGTTTTTGAACATTACCTTTTCTATTCTAATTTTTTAAAATTAATAATCGAAATTACTGTTAAATGTTTGATTATAAGCATTATTATGTATTACAAAAAGATTTTAGTTTGATAAATATCAGTACTGTACCTGATGAATAAATTTTTCGTGCCTGGGATCTGCCCGAAATCGTTAATATTGAAAAAACGGTTTCGGAGAACATTCCGACTTACTGATAAATCACCGTGTTTTGTTTTTTAATAAAAACATTATATTCTATTCTGGCATCCTATATTTTGTTTTGCTTAGATGATTTTATAGTTTTTCGCTATAGGATTTGCATAATGTATATTGCGAACGGGACAGTTAAACATTGCACAGTCAGATCTATAATATAATCGGCAGGATCCTTTAAGCTTGAGGATCAATAAGACAGATCTGGATCTTATGAAAAATTTGGAAGTATGAGACTTAGATTCCATCTTGGATTCTCCAGGTAGAAAGCAAATACCTTACCAAGTTTCCACTGGCTGACCTTCCAAAGTTTATTATTAACTAATACTCGTGATATAGTTGACTGAGTGGGTGAAGAATGTAATAGAAGAATCATATTCGGAATCTTTAAAAAAAGAGCATGAAGATATGTATGGATCAGAAAATATGTATACATCTCGCATCCTTCATGTCGAGTTAATCAATCATGGGCAATCCGGACGATTATAGAAATCTTATTATTAGCTTTTTAGCCCTTCAAAGAATATATATAACATAAATATTGCATATTAAATCTGTTACGTTCGCATTGAATCAAACAGATAAGAGAAAATAGCCAAAAATCTTTAATTTTTGCAATGATGAAAGAATTTTGATTCTTGCGTCATTGAAAACTGTTAACCTTGTTCCATAAAAAACTTACACCAGTTATTATTTATAATTTTCTTTTATATTCTAAAATTTTCTAAATATTAACATTAACTTTTCTCTATTTATGTTAGAAAATATTGTAATTAATAAATAACGATTTTAAATATCAAAATCAATAAATAAGTTTTTTAAATGCTTTGCAGTAGAAATATACAGAGCCGGTTCCATAAGTGAGGCGGTGAGGCAACTGCCTTAGGCGACGGATTGATCTCGGCGCCAAAATGAATTGTAAAAATATGACATTATAATGAAGAACAAAAAAAAAACAATGTGACAAAATTCATAATAATATATAAATAAAAGGAAATATTCTGTTTTTTATAAATTCATAAAATAAATTGCTATAAATTTGAGATTAATTAAAAATAAACAGAATGTGTTTAATTTTTAATTAAATTAAAGATTTATTATAATTTTAGTTTTGTCGTTTATTGCACCGCAAATTATCATTATTATATTTTTATATGAGGTTGAGAGCCAGAGTGGACCACACTACATTCTTCTTAAGACATGAAAAAACGCTGTTTAATGTATTCATAACTTAAGAGTTTTGCAAAAAAATTTTAAAACGCCTCAGGCACCACAATTAGTCGGCCCGACCCTATAAATATAAGTAGATTTTTAAAATGATATATCTTCATGTATAAATCTATTTTTCCTCAGTTTATTAACAATAATAAAATCGAAATTACTTTATATAAATCCATTTAATACAATAACACTATATTAAAAAATATAATGCGAAATTTTTGGTATTCCAATTGCTTGAAATAATTTTCGATAAAAAATACTGAATTAAAATATTTTATCAAATAGTTTTTATAATAAATAATTATTGGTAATTGCCAGTAAATTCTTAAAAAATAATTTTTTTTTAAATTCTTTAAAGCTAATCATGACCTTCCTAATTTTTATTAAGTAGATTACAAATTATTCAGATATATTTTCGAAAAATATGCTTCTACAGTTCTGGTTTGACTGGGACTATATTAATAGAATTTCCGTTGTTTCAATAGCATTGAAACTGGTATTGTACTCGAACTTCAAGTTTAATTTTATCGCCCATTGTCCTTCGAATAACAGAAATGAGAAATCAAGGTAATTAGAATAATATATAAAGCAAGTCATATGTCTTGCTGATCATTCATTCACTTGATTCCCAAGAAACATTTATCATGAAGACCATAGTAAGTACAGAATACAAAATGAAATTATTTTAAATTTGCTTGTTTTTTCCATACTTATTTTAATATTTTTATAGTTGGCTGTTACCATTTTGGCTGCCTTGTGCGCCGTCAGCATGGCTGGAGTCGTTGGAGGACTTATTGGAGGAAGAGATGCTGCAGTAACTGTCAGTCTGGATAACCAGAGAGCCGCTCCTTATGGAGGACTTGGTGCATATGGCGCTTACGGACTCGGATATGGTGGCTATGGAGCACACGGACTCGGACTTGGCCATGGAGGATATGGACTCGGATATGGCGGTTACGGACTTGGACTCGGCTACGGAGGTTATGGACTTGGACTCGGTTATGGCCTTGGTTATGGGGGCTATGGTCTTGGATACGGCCATGGAGCTTATGGATTAGGATTTGGAAAGTTTCATTAATTAAAAAATAAAATATATATTTAAACATCGAAAGTTTACAATTATTTATTCAAAAATTATATTAACATTAGTAGTATAAAATTCGCTAAATAGAACAACTTGGAATTTTATAATCATTTTTTATAAAACGTACTTTACTTGATATTTAACAATTTGTAAGATCGTGATTAAACTATCTCTATAGAAAATAATATCTGTGGCACATTGATCAAATGATAATGTTGTAGAGTTCAAACTTTTTATAACAGAACATAACTTTAACTATAAAATTACATTCTAGGCCTCTTTTTGACCAGCCTTTTTTGTACATC
>AYEL01029947.1:0-38440 GCA_000484575.1 Olivierus martensii
ATAAAATTTTTACTTATATATATATATATTGTAAAAAAATGCAATACTTGTAAATGTTCATCTTCAAACATTTTTGGCATTTCTACTGAACGTTCTGGAATAGGAAAATAAATTTGATTCATTCGATGTCTCTCATCCCAAGAAGAATGGCAAAGTCTTCCATCTGGGTATCTTGTTACTATAACTCTTTTCTGGGAGAGAATATAAATAAATAAATATTAAACACAATTCTGAATTAATATTATATAAATAGAAAAATTTTCAAAACAACATACTCTATCTGATATACCATATGTAATATCAGTAAAAATATATTTGCAATCATTATAACCTTGTATTTCAGGATCAAATGAAATGATATTTGTGGATGATTCTCTCTCTTTCATTACTGGTGGCATTTGAATTTTTTGTTCTGCTCGTTGTTTTGCATCATTGAGTAACTGAAAAAATATATATTTGCAGAAAGATAAATTTTAAGGAGTAAGAAATTCATGATTATTTTTTAATTATTGCTAAAAATTTTGAATATAAGAAAAATAATATAATTTCGTTAACTGAATACAGTAAATAAAAATTTTGCTACTTACATCTTGTAGCTGTTTATCTGTTAAGAACTGGTATTTTGGTGTTGATAATGGCATCTGGTGACGACGAAAGATTTTATTCATGTCTAGACCAGTAAGTTTTTTTAAAATACTTTGAACTCTTTGATCAAGGAATAACTGCTCAACATCAATAATTTTTTCTGCATCTATGTTCGATAAAGTTTTTATTTCTAAATAAATTTATGATCCAAAAGTTCAAAAATTCAGAACAACAAAATACAAATCAATAATTACTAAAATAAGAATTCTTATATTCAATATAGCAAAGTACTTGGCATTGCCTGTTATTTTAGGCATAATTTTCTATATTTATATATAGACAAATACAGTGGATTCCACTTAATTGGGACTAAGCTATTTTGGCCCAATTAAGCAGCTGTCCCAATTAAATGAAGTAATAATAGGCAGCAATTACACCAAAGATTTCTTGCTTTATATTCAGAACTTTTCTTTAAAATCTGTGAAATAAGAAACTTTTAATTGCGAAATATATTACAACATACAGTACATATAGTTATTTTAGTACTTTTGCAAAATAACAACAACAATGGAGTTATAAATAACCCGATTTAAAACAAAACTTATATACAAATTATGTTTGTAACTAGAAGAACACCTATACAATACTTTTAATATTTTTTAATTGATAAATTTATAAAAAAATTGTGAGCTATATAATAAAATTTATTAAATTCAACTTTTTAGAAAATAATTATTTTTCATGAAATTTAATGCTGAATTTCCTATATACACACATACAATATTAATCTGATTATAATGCTATCTCAAATATAATGCAATATTATTTTTCCAATTTGATTTTTAGAAAAATATTTAATAAAATCTGTATTAATAAAAACTATAAATTATTCTTTAATGCTGTAAGTATCAAATACAGTGGATTTCACTTATATGGAACAGGTTGGGACCAAGCCATTTTGGCCCAATTAAGCGGCTGTCCCAATTAAACGAAGTAATGATAAATTCAAAAATAAAATATGTAATTCGTAGGTAAATAAATAATAGGTAAAAAAATCAGGTATCTATTTTAATGCTTTATTAAAATAGGTACCTAATTATTAGCTTTTGTACCTATTTTAATGATTTATTAAAATAGGTACCTAATTATTAGTTAGCAATCTCCTCTGACATAATTCGTAGGTAAATAAATAATAGGTAAAAAATAATAATTAGGTACCTCTATTTTAATGCTTTATTAAAATAGGTACCTCTAATAATTAGGTACCTATTTTAATGATTTATTAAAATAGGTATCCTAATGTAATTAGGTACCTATTTTAATGCTTTATTAAAATAGGTACCTAATTATTGGTTTTTTACCAATCTCCTCTGACTTCTTCTTCAATACTGGGCAGCTGATATTCACGCCTCGCTCGCTAACTATAGAAAACCATTGATCTAATGCTTCTTCGACTTCTGGATATTTCCATTACGCTTTCTTTTGGATGTTCCTGGAATTTGTTTCTGTAATGTCCACTACTCATGCGGTTGATTTTCTTGTTGTAGGAGACGTGCTATGGTAGATTTTGGTTTATTTCAGCAAGTCTACGGTTTTAATTTTATCCAACAAAGCAATTTTACTCGAAAATGTAAAATCCTTTCTTGGCAAAGATTTTAAAATTTTAAATAAAATCAACACTGTAAATGAATATCACTAGGTATAATTTTATTTGAAAATGTAAAATCCTTTCTTGACATCCTGGGCAAAGATTTAAAAATTTTAAATAAAATCGACAATGTAAATGAATATCACTAGGTGCAGTAATGGTAAACTCTTAAGTAGATGCACATTTGCCAGACTCACGACGATAGATAACTGATTCTCATCATGCTAGTGTTGCCAAATACAGTATTGTTATGTATTATTTATCAATGATGATATTTACTTATAATTTTACTAAAGAATGAATGTTTATATTGTGTAATGAATATTAGTGCGGCGACAGTGTGTTGATGATGTGTATATAATAGGAGGAGAAGAAATGATCCACTCCATTGTGTTAGTCTGTATTGTCTTGTAGAAAGGTTTAACCTGAAAGATGGATATTTATATTAGTGCGGCGACAATGTGTCTACGATGTGTTTGTAATAGGATGCAGAGAAACGACCTGCTCCATATGTTAGTCTGTATTATCTTGTAGAAAGATTTAACCTGAAAAATTACCGGTACAATAAAATCTTGTTATAATTTTTATATAAGGAGTTTTTTTAAGAAAGCACACAACAAGTATTAGTGTAAGTAGTGTTGGCGTATTTTTGAAAAATCCTTAAAATATATCAAAAATTAAAATTTCTTTTTCTGCTACTGTCCCAATTAAACAAAAAATTGTCCCAATTAAACATTTAAATTATGTATTAGTTTATTAGTTTGGTTTTTGTTCTTTGAGATCCCAATTACGCGGCTGCCCCAATTAACCAGTGTCCCAATTAAGCGGAATCCACTGTATATTTTATTTATATTCTTAACTGTTATGGTTAAGTTTTAAATATTACATGTATACAAGAATTTCCAACATTTTATTTTTATCTCATAATCAAGCAAATATAACATGTTAGACATTATCTAATCAGATGCATAACAATCAAAGAAACTAATAATAACCATAATTAGATTTTTTTATGATTTTAATATATATAGAAATTTAACAAAAAAATATATAAAAAGGTTTGCATGCAAATGATGAATATGAAACTGCAAAAATATTTTAAATATTCTATAAAAGCATTTGCATTAAATTTCATTTTTAGCAAAGTATTAAAATATAATTTATTTAATTTAAATTGTATACATTCTTAATCATTTGAATTATTAAAAATGTATACAATTATTTCTAAAATTATTTTAACTTTTGAATATTCTAACTTTTGACTTTTGACTATAGTCATTTTCACTTTATATAAACTGAAGATGACTGAGATGATAATGAAAATCTTTTTATTTTTCAAAAATAAAAAACTAAAATATCATTTTGAGTATTTAAATTTACTAGGTAGCATTTACTATAATAAGAAATTTATAAATACACTAACATATATAATAATTTTTCATTAGCTATATTATATTATTATTTTATTTTTAAATTCAAGAGGATACAAAAAAATAGTCAAATATTCTTTAAATAAATTATACTGATTTATACAATAAACTCTCTATAAAGCACTAATTTTTAAATTTAAAAAAAGTCTTAAATAATTATAATATTTATCATTGTAATTTAAAAAAAATACATTATTCATGTACCAATTAAGCGCTTAAGTCATGTGTTAGTTTATTAGTTTGGTTTCCATTCTTTAAGATTAGTCCCAATTATGCGGCCATCCCAATTAACTGGAATCCACTGTATATACTGGCTTTACATTTTTAACATTTTAAAGTTTGTAATTTAAAAGAAATAATGAGCATTTAGAAATAGATACATTACTAAAATCAGCATTTAAATGAAAGATTTAATTTGCATTCATGAGTTAGATTAATTTGAATTATCAATGAATCATAAGGGATATTTTCAGCAGATGCCATATTTAGAGCCCATAATCACTGGAATTTTTAATAATTAATTACAAATTCATAAATTATAATACAAGATTTATATCATTTATTGGAATAGAAATAAATCATTTTGATTTTTAAGAATAAAAATAAAAAATTTCAACTAAAAATTAACTAGACTAGTTTATGTAAAACAACATCCAGACAGAAAATATTGCAGAATGCCAGTCTATTGCAGTGACTTAAATCTGACTCTGCTGTACCCAGCTGGGCAGCAGCATGTTAAATACCTGTAATATCCAATAGGATAATCTTGGAGATTAAAATTTATAAAAAAAAAAAAAATTAATTTTTATATCAATGTTTACCTTATACAGTGAAACCTCTCTATGTTGGACACATTTGGTTCCTTCAAAACGTGTTCAACTTAGATATCCAACATAGACAGATTCATAAAATCAAAATTTTTTCTAAATATACTAAACACTAAATTTTGTCATGCAAACGTTTATTCAAATCAAATTGGAAACCTATTATAATTTTAAATAAAAAACTCAAAAATGTTAAATACACACTATAGTCAGTTCTTATATTGAAAGCACTAACAATCTATTTGAAAAGAATTTTGTAAGTAGAGTTTGCATTTTTTATATTTAATTTAAACTTCATCCACATATTTTCAATTTTATTTGCGTTTGCCTCTTTTATATTTAATTTACACTTCATCCACATATTTTCAATTTTATTTTTAACTAAATAGAGTTTCAACAATCTCTGGTTCATTATTAGAAAATACTTAGTTATTAGAAAATGCTTATCGTTCAAATTCCTCTTCATATTCCAAAACTGTTTCATGATCATTGGGTTTCTCTTCCAACAAAATCTCTATATGAATTGAGCTGGATAAAATCTTTTCAATTAAATCACTGGCTGTAAAATTTTCATATTCATGATTGACAAGATTATTGTCAAAATTTGTAAAATCTTCAGTTAGAATTTTATGATGAAACTCTAGGAAGAGCACTCACTTGTCAGTTCTTCTCCTAGGTCAAAGATATATTGACCTCTTGCATTCCTTCCTCAGTGAAATCTATAAGGAACCCAGCTTTCTAAAAACATTTCCGAATAGTTAATTGTGAAACTTCTTGTCATGCTACATAAATCCATCTCACTAATTGTGAAACTTCTTGTCATGCAACATAAATCCCTCTCACTGCTTCTGGAATAGTAAATGATCAACAACTTGCCTCTTGTAAGTTCATTTAATTTTCTTTTAATGCTTTTTAACATTTCTAAGGAAAGCTTAATCACAGCAACAGAAGAAATAGCACAATTCTCAAAGAAAAAAGTAAAATATAAACCATAACTAGCCAATTATAGCTAAAATATTTTTAATTTTATTGCAATAAAATATTCTGTCTATAATTTGGTTAGTTTTGGTAGTATTTTTCTCAATGCTCAGTGTTTGTATTACAATAATAAGTAAACCATGGATTTCTAAGTCATCAGCAGCCATCTCAATGCATGACTAATCAATATAAGTTTCTCTCTCACAAATTCCTTTAGTTATCTTCTAAACCTAAATAAAATTTAAGATTTTTTGGTTAATCTTCTAAACTTAAATAAAATTTAAGATTTTATTTCAACCAATATCAAAAAGTGTCCATCTTATTATAAACAGTTGTTCTAGATACAAGATAGAGAGGTGTCCAGGATAGAGGTTTGGATATATAGTAAAATATATGCTTTTGTCCGGTTCCAGGAAAAGTCATTCAACATAGAGAGGTGTCCAACTTGACAGGTTTTACTGTATAATAAATTTATGTTTCTTAAAAACAATCATATCATGTTATTTGCAAATCTCAAATTTTCAATTTTATCACATTATAAGTGACAATTAGGTTTCCAAGAGAATATTTTACAGTTGTCTGAAAAGTAATGATGCATTTTTTATGTTTGAAAAATGTTGAAACTAATTACATGTAGCCTTTATTTTACAAAATTAATGCATTCTTGAAAAATGTTTGTTGGGTAAAAATTCATAAAACAGACTCAATTTCTATGAATTGCAATATAAAAATTGCTGATTGGTTCTTTTATTCTAAAAAAAATCGTAACACATTCATTTTAAAGCATGGTAAAATTATTAAAATAAGCACAATGCGTATTACAGTACAATAATTAATTGCAATTATTTATTTAACATTCAATACTGACAAGTGAGTAGCCTTGTAGCTATTCAATACTGAATACTCAAATCAACTCTAATCAGGGGGTTAACCATTTTCAAATTAATTAAACCAGTACAGCCAAACCTCCTCTGGCAGACAAAGTCTATATTAAATTTTTCAATGATTATTTTTTTTGAATTAAGTGTATCTGGTGTGGTGGCAAAACTTTATTTCAGGAAAACTAATTCAAAAACCATAGTACAATCATTAATTATTAGACGGTGCCACTTAATTCAAAAAAATAATCATTGAAAAATTTAATATAGACTTTGTCCGCCAGGGGAGGTTTGGCTGTACTGGTTTAGTTAATTCAATACTGAATTTCCAAATTTGTTAAGTGCAACGTGATTTTAAAATTAAGCTTATTTGTGGCAATAAACATATAAATCATGACATAAATTACTAATTTTGTTATTTAAAATGCAAAAAATTTTCAAGAAATACTGATCTTAAATTTATCCCTATTTTCAATAGTTCTGATAATTATTTCTGAAAATAAATCAAATATTCTGGAGAAGAGTAACGAATTTTTTAACTGTTAAAAGATCTTAATTATTGATTTTATTATAATAATCATTATACTGATGATTAATACTCAAAATAATTCAATTAATGAATTTTACTTTGTAAGAATTAATATTTTCTGTTTTCATTTATATTCTAACTTCATTTATTTCAGAAATTATAATTATAATTACAGTGAAACCCTGCTCGTGCATTCCCGTATCGTACGACTTTCCCGCTTTAAACGTCTATTTTAGAAGTCCCAACATATTCTTATACATGCAATGTAAAACTTTCCCTTTTCCTACGTTTTAATTATATAACGTTTTTATTATGACGTCATCAGAGTTCTTTTTTTTATTATGACATTATCAGAGCTTCCTTCTTCGTGTGTTTCCCCGCTCGTTCGACTTTTCGGGCCGGTCCCCGAAAAGTTTCAAAATCGGGGCACTATAATATTCATATTTGAGAAAAAATTTGTAAATCTGGAAATAGTTAAGTGGGTTACCATTTTATTAATATTCTTAATAAAATGGATATCATCCCATAGAATTTATTCCATTTGAGTTTTGATTCAATAGCAACCATCCATGATTATTACCTACTTTGATCAGACTTCATTTACATATTACTGTTTACAGCTTTTTCAATTCTGTTACATTATTGAGATATATTACAACTAGTGATGAGCTTTAGGGGGCTCACACAATCCCTTTATTAAATTTGTCTCTAATTTGCAAACCCCTTGAACTTTATGTTTGCTTGTTTATTTATTTCAAGAAAAACATGCCTTGCATATCATAATCATACTTTGATTTACGTTAATCTTTCTCTTCCTCATATTTGTGTATTTCAATATACATCTCAAATAGTTGTAATCTGGCAATAATGCCCTCCGAAGCTGGGAAAGCGAGTAGCCTACCCTGCTTCCACCATCTGTTTAAATTTTAGGTTATCTGCAATGCATTTGATCAACACTAAAGAGTTTTTGAAATGTGGGAAAGGTGAGAATTAGGGTCTCATGTGGTTTTGATTAAGTTTGATCAAACACATTATAATCTAAAATTTAAACAGATGCTGGAAAATGCAGTCTTGTTTTAATAAATTTATTATTGGGTATCAAATTGTTTAACATCAAGACAATGGGATGAAGACCCATTCTTTAATTTTCCATTAAAAGATATCAATAAGTAAGTTATTACTAAATTATTTTAAAATTTAAATTGAGATCATTGAATGCAAACTGAATAATGCAGGAAGTAACTAGTGGCCAATTCTCCAATGCTAGACATTGATAAAGTGAATGCAGAGTGGGTCTGCAAAAAAATGAAATTCGTTTCATGACTTCAAAATGCTTTTTTTGAAACTTTTTTGAAAAATCATCGTTTGGCCTTAGAATCTCTTAGAAGATCAACTGATGTGAAAGAATAAAATAACGTATGGCAAGGTACAATTGTCGCCTTACCGAAGGATAGTGAAAGTAATACACATCGAAAGAGGGGCTGAAACACGCAAAAAATCCCTAGTGAACCAAGGGTCAAAGATCAAACGTTTACAAGATAAAGACCCGCAAAGTTCCATTTATTGCAATGGCACGTGGTTTGGCATTGTGCCTGGCCTTGCTGCAATCTGCAATGCGACACATCCCGTTCCTGTGCTTTACTACCTGTCGCCTAGATACCTCTATTTCCTAAATGTTTGACCTTTGACCCGTCCATTAGGGATTTTTTGCATGTTTCGGCCACCCTTTCGATCTGTACCACTTTTGCAGTGCTTCGGTAAGGCGACAATTGTATTTATGGCAGCTTCTGGTATAAACTATGCCGCAAAATTAAATTTACGTTATTTTATATAATTTCTGTGATATTTTGTGATTTTTTATTTTTATTTTAAAATATTTTCTTGTACATGCACAATTATTTGTATTTTCTGTTTTTGTAAAAAGTAAAATATTTAATTAGAATTTGATATTTTGTTTTTATAAGATAAAGTGCAAGCCCTTTGTTAAAATTTTTAGTAAGATTTTACATTGACTGCCTGTTTTCGCGGCGCCGCGTGCACATATTGAAGTCGATGTTAATATGCATTCACATCCATATTAATATCTATTTTGGCTACTTTATCGAACACGAAAAAAGCATAGACAATAAGACGTGCTATAACCACATGGCTATAACGCAAGGCAGTTAAAGTAGAATCCTATCTTTATAAGATATGCATTTTAATACGATAATCAAGAATGCTACTTAATATCTTTACCATTAGTACTCCGAACTGTACAAAAACTGACTCTAAACTTTCCATTCCAGTTTCGATATGGAGACTTTTTAAGTAAAGAAAATGAAATATCTGTAATCTTTTTGCTTAATTTCTTGAGGCACATTTTCTGAAAATGATACACGCCATCTACTGTAAATTGATATTAGAATAAAAGCTTTGAATTAAAAATTTAGTTTATTGAGAAAAAATTTCCGTATTACATTAATTAATATTATCGATTAAATTTATATCAAAATTCCTCGATCATATAATATAAATAATATATTTTCTTTATTTGAGTGAATTTTTATTCTCGATTTTGTAAGATTATTCATAAGTATGGATGTATGATGTACAGTACATTCTTGATGTTCATAAGATTCAATTCATTAAAAATAAAGTTAAATGATTTTTAATTTTATTTTAAAATTATTTCATATAAAATCTAAATTATGTTTTGCTAATAATACTTTTGAACTGTATTGACATTTACGAAGTTATAGTATTAATTAAAAATGGCGCGTCGCATAAGTTGGATGGACAAGTTTGATTTTTGTGAAAACTTGGAAAATGTTTATATGATGAAATTATAAACATTATAACACTTCTATATCAACAGTGGAAAAAGAAACGGTAAACATTAGTTAAGTAAGTCGCTCTTGGAAAATTTGATATTATAATTATATATAATAAAACATGATTTTGAATAATTTCAATATTGTTATAATTTTATTTTATAATTTTTTAGAACAGTTGGAATCATGACTGAAAATAAACGAATTGTTAAATTCTCTCAAGAAGTTTTAGAACTTGCTTGCGAATGGGAATCATGCACAGTAGTAGAGAAAGATATGTGTATTTTCTTGGCTCATATGAACACTCATTTAAATCAGATTCAAGGTAAGTTTATGATTGTAAATGGAATATAAAATTCAGGTACAATTATCTTAAAAATGCAGAATCTAAAATGCAATATGATTCGATATTATTAGCAAATGTAGAATTGACAATAAATTGATAGGACTGATTGTTTATGCATACTGTTTACAGCCTTTATTGATAAAGTGAATTGATTTCCATTAAGTGATTGAAATATATAATAATAATATGCAAGGGACTGTGCTCCAAATAAAAATAATCCAAATATATATCCTGCTCCAAAAACTAAAGTTTTCATTTCCAGATAATAAAAATGTCTTCTGTTACTTTCAATGACCAAATTCCATTAATTCTATATATTGCCAAAGAATCAAGTCATTTATTGGAGAAATTTATTGCCGTTACCATATAATTAAAAGTATGATTGATAGTTCTGTGTATTTCCCAACTTAGGAAAATAATTGGACTGAAGATTTTAATATAGGTTGACCATCAAAAATCCAGTAACCTCAGGACCTGAGGATGACCAGATTTTTGAAAATTCTGGATTTTTGGTGTATATATATGCTGTATATATTTAACAGAAAAGGACTACTTGTATAATGCTTTAAAGAAATAAAATTAAACACTAAATGAAAAGCAAATGAAATTTTAAAATGTGCAATAACTAAATAAGACTGTAGATCTACATAATGTTAATTCAGCTAAATAAAATAGTTCTACAGAATTTTAATTCATTATTATACCCTTGAAAAAAGTTAAAAGATTTTATATAATGCCAATAAGCAAAAGAAGCGCCAAAATGTTAAAAAAAATTTCTAACACCAGCCATATCTAAAAAAAGCCAAAAAACACTCATTTGGCATCAAAAAAGCCAATCTGGCCACCCTGGTTGTAAGCATGACCAAACATCAGATTCTGGAGTACAGGGCCATCAAAACATAATGGCATCTCCAGAAAGCAATGGCATGCCAATGTGGTAAATTTAAAAATGCACTCTGACATTCATTCCAAAAAACTGATGGAACTGGAATACTGATTGCTGGATTTTTTATTGTCAATTGTATAACTCAAATTTTGTGTAAGTAGGAAAAATGATGATGAGACAGTAACCCAAAGATTCCCAGTTCAATCCCAGGTTGTGGCAGATTTTTTCTTCAGATAAATTTATTAATAAATTCTAATTTAATCATTATTTCATAGATAGTGCCCCTCTTCGATTTAATCTTTAGTATATTTATTAATTATGAGATGGTGCTAAAAATAGTTTAAATTCTTTCAAATTATTAAAATCTCCATTAAATTATATTAAAGGATTAAAATTAGGCAAGTATTAGGTTCAATAGAAAAAAATAATTTTTAACAAAATCTACTGAATTAATAGATTACTGTGATCGCATCTATACCATATTATGACACAATACTATTTACTGATTGAAAGGAAGATAATTGCATTGAATGATATTGTACCAATAATATTATACAGTGGGTGATTGTTAACAAACAGTTCAAATTAGAAACAAATCTGATAACGAATACTTTCACAAAAGATTTTTATGTTCAGACAACGAACATATATTCGGATAATGAACACCTCACAAGGGGACCCATGGGACTGACGGAATGCATGGAATGACAGGATTAGACCTTGTGCATTCATGTACTTAGGGTAAGGATAGGAAAACAGTGGTTTTTTTTTATCTCATAATGAACTCGGAGACAAATCAAAGATTTATTAAAGAAGGTACAAGAGAGATTATACAATTTTTTGGTCTTATAATGGCACCCATATCAGGCTGAGGTCAATAGGCTTGGCCATCTCTACAACGACAATGCTATTAATCACTTCTGAAAAATCCTAAAGAAAGAAAAGTAATCAACATTGGACAGATTCTTTAATGCCCCACAAATGTAAAAAAACATGATAAATGAAAATACAAAACTGTGTATGAATATATTATTGTTATTACATACAACTTATAAATAAACATAGTAAGAAATTATATAATTTTTTAATTTTTTTTTTTTGGATGTCCAGAACGAATTAATCAAATTCCCATAAAAATCTATGGTAAATCAATAATCAGTTAACGAACAGTTCGGATAGTGAACATCGTTTTTGTATGGATTATGTTCGTTAACTGATCACCCACTGTATTTAAGATCAAAAAATAATATCTCCCTTTAGGCCTATATCTTTATGTGGCAAGAGGACTGCATGCTCCAGTGATCTTTCTGGGCTATTGGTAGTTCAGCTTTGCCATAATGGCCAGAAGTTAGGAGCCTGATAATGTGATGCCAGAATTATCTGAGATCCTTTAAGGGAGCAACCCCTCCTCCAGACTAAACTATCATGTAATTGATTGCCAACATGGTGAAATTTTTACTTATGATTCTCAAAGCTCAAAGGAAAGAAAACCAAACTGTCAAACACAGATTTAAAATTGGATTGGATAAAGGACAATGATGAAATGAAAATATGAATGGAAATTAGGTGTGTGGAATGTGAATAGACAAGTGAAAGGGAATGAACAGTAATTTGTAAATAAATATATGTAAATATAAGCTGGATGTTCTGTGAAACATATTGAAAGAAGGTATGCATTTAAGAGTGTAAGGAAAGACATTTGGGGAATATGGTCTGGGATAAAAGATAATGAGCGAGCAAGAAGTGGAGTGGGTGTGCTGATGAATGAGAGAACAAAATGTGTATGCTAGAATGCAAAAGTGTGAATGACAGAATAATATGGGTAAGAATGAAATTAGGACTGCAGAGTGTTTTTCTATTAGTGGTGTGTGCTCCTGTGTCCTGTGTATGAGTGAGAATGAAAAAGATAAATTCTGGTATGACCTGAATGATGCAATAAATGAAAATCATGGCAGTGAGCATATGATTGTGGCTGGAGATTTGAATAGCAGAGTTTGTGTGGAAAGAGTCTCTTATATTGGGAAATGGGTGAACCTAGAACGAATGATAATGAGGAGCAACTGTTGAAGGTGTGTGAAAACAGTTTAGGTAGAAGACAATCCATCAATATACCTGGGAAACCCATAAGAAAGGTTAGAGGAGTATGAAAATATGATTGACTTGATGAAAGATTAAGAGAAAAGGTTATGGACACAAGTGATGAGATGTGCAGAGATAGGCTCAGATCACTATCTTGTGATCTTTAGGATGAATCTGTTGAGGGAATGGGAGAATGTAAGGGGGATAAAAGAAGTAGAAATACAAGTGAAAGTGGAGGATCTGCATTTGAGGTGAGAGATATATGAGATGATATGCAAAAAGCTAGGTCAAGTAATGAGAATATAAGCAATGTGGAGGATATATGTATGTATATGTGTATAGTGAGTGTTGCAAGAGAAGTGGTTGGTGAAATGAGAATAGGTAGGAAGAATGGTGATGCATTGTGGAATGATAAGGGGACACATGCAATGGCTGAGAAGAAGAAAGCATATTTGGGAATGTTAAATGGAAATGTGAAGGCAGATGAATATAAGAAATTTAAGAAAGAATATGCAATTGTAAAAAAGATGAAAAGTTGCAGAATAATTTTGAAGGAAATAAAAGAACATTTTGTAAGTATATGAGAAATTTGAGATGAGAACAAGATATGGGTGTATCTAACATGAAACATGAAAATGATAGAATGCTGTGGGATGAATCTAAGGTAATTGATAGAATGAGGAGCATTTCCATGAGCTTCACAAATTTATTGGAAAAGGATGAGAAAGTGAGAAAATAAGGATGAATGTAAGGAATGAATATGAGCATGATGAGCAAATTAATGAAGAAGAGGTTATTAGTGTGGTTAGCAGATTGAAATGTGGTTAGTTTTGGCATGAATGGGATCATAATAGAGATGTTGATGTATGGTGAGAAGTCTATTGTTGGGTGATGTGGTATTTGTATAAACTATTGGATGAAAGGTGTGGTTCAAAGTGACTGGACTAAATCTGTGATTGTCCCTATCTACAAACGGAGGAATGAGAGAGGTGAATGCAAAAATTATAGTGGTATAACTTTGCTGAGTGTTGCTAGGAAGATATTTGGTAAGATTGTGATTGAGAAATGGAAGAGGGTGATTGATGAAAGAATATGGGATGTGCAGTGTATAGTGCCAGATTTACCTATAGGCCAACTAGTCCATGTCCTAAGGCCCCATAATTCTAGGGGCCCCAAAACTATCAATCTGTTTTCAACTTTTATAAACTTTTAATAAGAAAAAATAGGTTTTTATGATATTAAAGTGCTAAATAGAAAGTAAAATTTTAAAGGTTCCTTATAAGTGTTATTAGCAGCCTTTAAAATTAGATGTAGCTGATTTGAATTTTTGTTTGTTACAAGTTATTTTAGAGATAATTATTATATTTAGGGGCTCCAAAAATGCAAATCTGGCTTGGGCAGTGTGGCTTTATGATTCACTCCTGAAGCCTCACTGCACATCCCATACAGCTATTTTCAGCTATTATTATTTTTAATAAAAATTAAGTTTGCAATAGTTATAAAAATAAAATTGTGTATTTTTGTTTGCCATTAGAACATAACATTTCTTTTTATACTTGTTTTTAGTTCTATATAACACAGTTTTAAACTATAAGATTTTGTAGGAAACTAGACTACCATATATTATACAAAAATTACCTGTACTTTGTTTTATAAAATATTTTTTTACATTTATAATACTGTTATGAATTTAAATGGATCCCATATGAAATTCAATAATTTGTAATTATATGCTTATTATAATAATATGCAGAAAATCCCTAACTTACATAAATAGATCATTAAATAAAATTTTACATAAATTGGAACATGCATGTCAGAGCATACTTTACACAATACAATTGTGTCATAAAGATATAACATTAAAAATAGTTAAATTGAAGCATAAGCATGTAAGTTGGTCAGATGGCTATTTGGTAAAGCAGTTGCTTATCATCTTGGAAGACTGGATTCAGTTTCAAGTCCCATACCTCTATTTTTCAGGAGAGATCTCAGTCTGGACCCAGCTCCTTAATTAAATTAATATAATAAACATATAAAACACACGTACTTATAATAAATGATAAAATTAGGAGGAAAATGCTCATATTTCTGCATTATAGCTTTATTTGTTTTAATCAGTATATTTTTTCTTATAAGTCTGAATCTCTAAGTATAGATCTATGTAAGTCAGGGAGAGTCTGTATAGCTGAATCATTAACTTTCATTTAACTTAGTTTATAATAGTTGCTATTAGTAATTTAATATTGATTTATTTAATTTAATGAAAATAATAATTTAGATTTTTTTCTTTTTAACACAGAATCACGTGAAATACAGTGCATGTGGAAAGACTGTGATTTAATAATAAAAAATAATTTTGAGTTGCAACGACATATAATGTTTCATGCATTTCATACTAAAATTAAATGTTATGGAAAAAATTTTTTGCAGAGAAAAGGACTTCCAAACTGTACATTTGACAGTCAGAATCGTAATGTTGTTCCTGAATTACCAGAAAGATTAACTTGTTATTGGAAAGATTGTGATGTATGTATTAAATTTATTTTATATATTAAATTATCAAAATATTTTTTTATTAAGAATAGGTAAAAAAGTAGAAAAAATTTTTATTGTTAGGAAGAGGCCCGGGCCCTTCAATCTTCTAGGGGCCCGGGAAATGTGTCCCCTCTTTCCCCGTCTCGGCGCCACTGTGTTCTCTTATAAATCACATTCCTTATATAAAACTTGCAAAGAAGTACCACCCCAACTAAGCCCAAATAAGTCTTAACAAATGCTGTTAAGACTTATTTGGGCTATTAAGAATGTGACGTTGTCTGGAATGACCAGACAACGTCATACTCTTATCTTCTCCTCAGGTTCTTTGGACAGATTTTTGATAAAAATCAAACCTGGTGAGCCTCAACAAGGTCCAAATAGAGAACAGAGACAGAAAATAGAAAAAGAAAAAATATCAGAATTTCAGATTCCTGAAGTTTTATTGTAAGCGGATTCGACTTCCAAACAATAACATCTCCTCCTCTCCCCTACTCAGCACCATCCTAGCAGGCACTCGACTCTTCTCTGCAAGGTAGTGAAGTTAAATTTTCATTTATTTCATCTACTGTAATTGCTTTTGTATTTTATTATTTTAGTATTAAGCATGTGATTTAAGTTATTTTATACAACCCCATTAATATATAATATGCCAATAACAATAGGATTTTTTTCATGGAAACGGATTAATCATTTTCCCTTTATTTCTTATGGAAAAAATTCGTTTGCGTCCTGTTTGGTATAAGTCCAAGGATTTGGAACGGATTAAGGACGTATACCGAGGTACCACTGTATTTGATTAATCGGCCGGATGGCCACAGTGGAAGCATCTGTGCTTCCATCCTGGAGGATCTGGGTTCAATTCCTGGTTTTGCTTCAGATTTTTTATCAGAAAGTTTCCGAACCCGGTTCGTTGAACGCCATCCTCCATATGACGGTTAACCACAGCTGTCATGTAGAAGATGGCAATCCATGAGAAGCACTGGAATGCCCCATCGCTTAATATCTGATGGATAAAAAGCGGCGTAAAATCATCTAAAGGAAAAAAACTATTCGATTATGAATCATAGCGTCGGCCGGATGGCCGCGTGGTAAAGCTTTCGCTTACCACCCTGGAGGATCCGGGTTCAAATCCGGGTCCCACACCTCCAATTTTTCAGGAGGGGTCCGGGCCCGGCCTGTTGAACCCCATCCTTCAACCATCCGGTTGACCCCATCATGGGTGCTGGCCAGCCTGTGATGGGAGCTATAAATGGCCGCCGCCAGATACAGAATATCCCATGAGGATATGGCGGCGTAATGAAACTAACATAACATAACATGAATCATAGCTTATTGTTATAGACACAGAGTAGTATATACAGAGTGGACACTCCCATAGGCGCTAATAGTAACATTAGCAAGCGTAAACATACTTAATCCTATGCTAATATCAGTCAATAGACGATAGAGTTACTACCTTGTCTTTGTGAATAAAAATAAATTATTTGAAAGAATTACATTACCTGTAAAACAATAAATTTGCTGTTCTGTTATCACTTCGGTTGTTGCAATCAACGGCAGCACAACTTGGCGTGTTTTCTGTCTAAAAATATGTCTTAAAAATCCTTCTATCTACATAGGATAACATTAGCACTGTCAATGTTTTGGGTATACCAATATGGCGGATAAGCACCCCCCAGCTTCAATTTTGTTGGCTGGATTGAATAGACAGGCCATCTCCATCTATCTCTTACCTCCAGGGCCACAACCCAACCACAAGGAAACCACCGTTTCGTGGTTCTGTTGTGATTCGTGTGAGTTCAGCCTTAAACTCATATTAAATTTGAATGTTTTCATTTCATATTTTTTGTACTTAAACTTACAAGTGTTTTGCATATCGACTCAATCAAAAGCTTCGAAAAAACAATCGGGCCATGATTTATAATTTTTAAAAAAAGTTACAATTAGTTATTTTATCCCGAATATTCGGGATAAGATCTCAATGCGCTTTTCATGTTATTCACCTTAATAAATAGCAAAAAATAACTCTTTACTCATCCAATAAACTTCTTATTCACTATATCATGTATATTTTAATAGAATAAATTATAAAATTCTATAAAATTAGAAGAATTAAATAAAATCAGATATTTAGATATTTTATATACCCACGGTAGCCAAGTTGCGTCTTGTGAACCACATTCGACTCTTTGGTACTTTTAGTGTGGCTCCATATCATGAAAATCAAGAATTAATGTAGAGCAATCACTTTTCATTAAGAAAGATGTAATTGCCCATTTGTCCATATAAAATAAGCTATCCCAAACACTTAAGAAATTGAATTTAACAGTTGTTCTAAACCCTTCATATACAATCAGTATTAAACATATGATGAATTATTTACTGTGTGGTCCCATGCCATATTTTTCATCATCATTTTTCTATAATAGCCTTTTAACATTCTGTAAGGTAGGTATAGGCCTACCATATATCTGTGAAGCATTGAAACAATTCATGCCTCCTCTGTTTATATTAAACTGACTTTGAAGTTTTAAAGTTTCTTTGAGCCAAAGACCTCTGCTTGTGTCTTAATATATATTATTATCCTTTAATTTATAAAAGCAAATTATAAATACAAAAATTTAAATTCGGCATCTAATCCTGAAGCAAAAGTTGCCATCTTTCCCGTTGATTAGAGTGGGATGCAACTTTTAATCACGTGATTTAAAATAGCTAAATTAGAACGACATCGAAAGCAAAGTATTCTTTAAAGTATTCAGTACACCAGCAGTGGCCAACCTTTTTGAAAGCAAGTGCGCAATGAAAATTTTTACAACGCGGTGGGCGCATGACTGTTAAATAGAGTTCTTTTTTTGCTTATAAATAAGTATTTTCATCCAAAATAACTAATAAATTTGCGAATTATTGGAAACAACTATTCAATAGATAATACATACAATTCAGTCATTAATATCAATTTACAAGCATAATATACCGTTGCATCGTCGTCGTACCTACACATTTCTCGGTTTAGGTTCAACGGTTAGGTGCAACAGTACCTAAACCGAGAACGGTGTAGGTACTGTTGCATCGTCGTAGTACCTACACCGTTCTCGGTTTGCATCATTCGCATTCGTTTTGCACAAATGCGAATGATGCAAACCGAGTCCGCACGAGCCTTTTCCTGCACAGTCTCGGATCGTGCCAACTGCTGTCGGTAGATCAATGGTTAGTCTGGACATGTTAAAAACATTTAGACCACATTTTTTAGTTATTATTTTTTTATAATTTTGTAAATTACAATTCTCGTTCAGTAGATAAAAACGGTATTTTAGTAGATTTACAGCAAAATCAAACTAATAAAAGAGATGGAAATAAAATTATTATTACTTATTTTGAAATTATTTTCATATGATTAAGAAAAGTTAAAAATATATTATTTTTAAATTAATTTTTTGGAAATCTTGCCGCGGGCGCACTTATGCCCGCGGCGCGGGATTGCCACCGCTGCACTACACATTAAATATATTAATTTTTACTATGCTGATATTATTACAATTAATAATAATACTTCAAAAAGGACTATAATTTTTGATGAAAATTTCAATACTCACTGGGAACTTTTCGATTTCCAATGCGAATAATTGATAATCTGATAATAGCCATCTTCTATATTTTTGGCGAGCTTATAGGAGGTTATAATAAACCACCTTCTATTGCCACCTATTTAAATACTAACAAACAAGAGAAAAATAAGCTACTTCCCCGATTCACTCTATATAAATATGAATTGAGAAATGAATAAACTAATATCGTATTTCTGGTAATCTTTTAAATAAGCAGAATTTTATTTGAAGTGATTTCTGGTTGTCATCTCTGTCTAAGGTTAACATAGATGGAACTTTTTTCTGTATTTTAAGATATTTTGATCCTATTGAATATTAAACATCGGGGCTATTCCAAAGCACATTCCCGTAGCTAATAATTGGCTATCGATGAGGATGAAATTTAAGAACTAGCTCTGGATCTCTCTTGAAAAAAATCTGTAAGTGTGGGACTCATATGGAAATCACTCAGATATCTGTGTGGTACTGTAATACGCTTTTACATAGCTATCCGAGTGATGACCAAAAGAAACTAAAGTGAAATTCTCGGGACACCGATTACACTTTTTGAGAACCTCCCCCCTACGAATTATAGAATGGCTCAATATCTAACACACTTTTACATAGCTATCCGAGTAATGACCAAAAGAAACTAAAGTGAAATTCTCGGGGCACCGATTACACTTTTTGAGAACCTCCCCCCTACGAATTATAGAATGGCTCAATATCTACATATCAACATTAGTTTTATATTACATAATATTTATTAATAAGCAGGGTTTTTTATATCTGCATTCTTTAAGAATCGAAATAAGAAACAAGTAGCTTCTTTCCTGTAATTTTTTTTATGAATATTCGTTGATTTTTGAGGTTTATGCCAATTTGAGAGAAAATATAAGATCAAGATAAAACAGACTAGTAAGAAAGAAATTCGAGAATTTAGAGGACTGAATCATAGACTAGATATCCCTGATAAAGTACAGTGTTGCTTTACTGCTTGATTTCCTGAAATTCCAAATCCCAATTTCAGATTTTTCCAAAAGAGTTTCAGCCTTTATAAAACGCCATAATTTATAAATGTATGGACGACACATACTAGATATTGGAATACCTCTCCGCTTATTATCCGATGGAATGGAAAGCTGTGTAAAAGCAAGAAGAAAGGAAGAATGATAGACTCTTAAATATTTTTAGATGTTAATGTAGAAATTGTTTGATTTCTAGTTATTTATATTTAATCTTTTAATGTAATTATTCTTTTTTGAATATTCTATAAATTAAAAATAATCTTAGTATTGTATAGTTTCTTCCCTGTCTTTATACTTACCTGTTTTTTTAATATCAGATTTCTTTTTTAACTGGGCATTACAATTATAATTCAAACTGAAAGTTATTTTTAAAAATTTGAAAATTATTATAAATATTAATAATAAAGTTCTGCCTACCAAACTTCGATTTTACTCTCAGTTCAAGATTAATTTTATAAGAAACAAAAGGTCGAAGCTCTCAGTTGCATTGACTGATCAGATTATATGATTCCTACCTACAAAACATAGAATGGCTTAAAACTAATAAGAATACAACATTACTTGATTGAGAATTCTGGATCGATTCTGTCAACATCAGAATTTCCAAGGAGATCCAGTCGTTAATCTCTATTCATCAACTTTCAAGTTGTCCCAATTACCAGTGCTCAACATGGGCTCTGAAAAAGTCGCTGCAATATATTTCTTATATAGATTCGAGGAATAAATCAATCAGTAAATCCAATATTTATATATCTGTGTTGTTTTTCATTGTTTATTTCTATAATAGCAAGCATTTTCTAAAATTTAAAACATATTAGGCCTATTGCTTGTGTAAGTAATCGTGCAAATCGATCATTCTCATGACTGTTTTTCTTCAATCGTTCTTCAAATTAATCCAAAAAAATTCTCGAGTAAGATACATCATCTTTCAAGTGAAAAGCCACAACACATCCTTAAAGTCACTCAAGCTCATAATAATTAAATTCTTTAATCTAATAAGATATTTTGTTGTTATTAACTCAAAATTTCTTTACCGATATCTCATCATCTTTGCACATTTTAACTCCTGTTCAAAGTTGATTACGTCTTTTATTTATTTCGCAGATCGATGTAATTAAAAATCACTTCCATTTTTTTAAAACAGAACATTGTTTATAGCATAACTGATTCATTATTACTTTTAATTGTATTGTTATATTTTAATCTTTCTTACATCAATATTCATCGCCAGACACGCTGGTTGTTTCCACAATTGTAAGTTAAAATTTAGAAATTTTAGATAATCTAATATACATTATATCACCAAACATGAGCTTTAAAATATTTTTCCTTTCTATGTAAAAAGAGATTGGGTTTTATTATCAGTCAGGGAATAAGATCTAATTCCAGAAAAGAATTTTAGTTTTATTTTTTGAAATGTATTTTGAGTGAAATCGCAATGTTCTTCAGTCTGATAATATACAAAATGTTAAAAACTTTAATAACTATTATAAAATTAGTTAAATTTAAAATTTACAATAAGCTTTACGATCATAAAAGTAAATTGAATGCATAGTAATCTTTTAGTTAAAGAAGTCTGAACAGTTATAGAAAACATAATATTTTTGTTTGATATACTATATACAAAAACATTTTTTTATGAAGAATCTATATGATAATGATTAACAGAGACATGATTAAGTAAATTCAGTAATGAGGCAATTTTAATAATTTTTAATTATGAGTAAAGACTATTATTACGTATAAAAGACTTACTTATTTATAGTATAATGAAACTTAAACTGAATATGTATATATTAATCATTATCAGTTGGTCGAACTCAAGTCCCTCTAATTTATCTGTAAAAACAAACAATCTAAATTAATTAAACTATTGCCAATACTGTATTCCTCTTAAAAAGAAATTCACCTAATGATTTAAATAAAAATTATTATTACTAAAAGAAACAAGTAAATATTATAATTGTTAAATTTTAAATTATCTTTCATAATTATTATCCATATTTCTATATTAATTTTAGTTTGCTATTATGTTTGCATAAAATTTTAATTGGATATTAACGACATAAATTTTCTTTTCCAATTATCAAAATAATTAAATGATAGAGGCCAAAATTATACTTATTTTGAATGTTGCTGTATTAATAAAGATGATTATCATAGTAATATCATATGATTATAATAGTATGATAAATATATCATACTATTTACAAAGAAGACCAATGCAATTTAATTTTGTAAATCTTTTTCTAATTAGAATAATTATCTACTTTATAACGCCCAATTGAGTTGCATTAATGATGAATATTATTAAAATTTTTGAAAATTCATCATTTTTTTTAGCAAAGTTGTTATAATATTAGATTATTATGTTATTTAATGTAAACTATAATTATCTTATAGATAAAAACATAAATATCAAATCAAGCTTTTACTTTCCAAAAAATAAAAAATCAAAATGAACACCAATAACCTACAGTTTAACAATTTCATAAAAAAAAGAAATACTGTATTATTATTTTCCGTTAAAAAATATCTGAAATTTAATAATTTTCTAAAGAAGTAGGTGGCCAATTTCTAAAGTAAACAAGAAATTGAAAATTCCATTATCTGGAAAACTATAAAATTCAAATATAATATTTGCAAATTTTAATAATTTTTGAATTCGAGAAAGCAAGTACATTTTAAATATGGAATTTTATTCAAAGTCTCGAGAGGCAATCACGCATAAAAACTGTTTTAATAAACGACGAAAATCTGTGAATTACCGATAGATGATTATTTAAGAAACACTTTTCAAAATTCTATAGAGTCTTGAAGCAAAATAACCTGCAAGAGTTTTTGCAGGTTATTTTGTAATAGAACTATGTTACTTGATAAAGTAGTGACATTAATATTTCATATAAAATTCCGAAATTTTTCTATACCATAAAAACCAAGATCCCAGATACTGAATTGCAAATGAGCCTCAATATTTCATATGAGTATTTACATACATTCATCAGTTGGTCGATAACATAACCAAATGAACAGTTCTTTCAAATATAGATTACTTTTAATGTATGTCTAGAATATATAATTACACTATAGTATATATTATTTTGTAAAAATCTGAAGTAGAAACGAAAGAATGCAAAAATGTCGATATATTAATGGAATTCTTGATTTTTTATTTTTGCATATATATTAACATATATTTTTTAGTACATATATTATCAATGATTATCAGAACTCGTTTCAAAATGAGTAATTTCGTTATAAGAGATATTTTGTTTTTATTCTTTGACTTTTTAATTACAAAATCTAGACAAAATTCTACTTGATTTTATATTTAATTTTATCATTAGAATATCAAATTTTGTTAGTCTTTAGATTTATTAAAATTGATACCAAATTCAAGCAGTAGTGGACGATCATACCTAATTATAGTTTGTACTTAATTCTATGCCAAACACATCTTTTTATTTGTAGAAGAAATTTGCTTTTATTTAATAATTAGTAAATTTAATTAAAATATCTTAAAGCAGTAGTGGACGATCATACCTAATAGTTTGTACTTAATTCTATGCCAAACACATCTCTTTATTTGTAGAAGAAATTTGCTTTTATTTAATAATTAGTAAATTTAATTAAAATATCTAAAATTACGGATATGTTATATTTATGAAATAGTAATATTCTATCAAAGTTCTTAAAAACTTTTGATGTCTATAAAAACTAATTTCTCTCGTTTTTCTAGCAATTAATTACACATATTTTTTATATAATATTTCAATGTAGGCCTAATTCATATTTGAAATACATTTTAGTTATATTTTTTTACACAGAAGTGTTTGAAATTTTTGAATGAAACAAATAAATTAACTATTTTCTTCTAAATTTAATCCAATTATTCGAATTTGTTTAATTAATAAAAGATTATTTTAGTTTAGAAACTTTCAGATAATCTGTGTTTGTCTTGTAAAAGGAATTATAATCAGACGTAAATAATAAGGAAACATTCTTAATTTATCTTTAATTAGAGTAATTGCTACAACCAGAAGAAAGTTGTTATTGCTATTCAATTAAAATATTTTATTCTTTAGGATATATGGTAATTAAGAAAATAAAAATTTTATATTTAAATAAAAGTGAATGGAAACAAATAAAGTATAATTATTAGTTAGAAATTAGTTATAGTTAGGAGAATTTATATGTTTAATAAAATATAGAAATATTTATCTTTTTTAATTTTTGTACATTGATATACAGTACTATAGGCTATATGAGTTTTCTATTCACAGGTTATGATTTCACATGATCATTTTGCATTATATTTAGTTTTGAAGATGATATAATCGAAAAATTATGTAGAAATATATAGAATAAAATTTAATATGGTTTCGATATAATTTATAGAAAAATATGAAAAAAAGAGAAGAATAAAACTTTTGTATTTAGCAATTCAAAGTTCATTAACAGAAATTCAATATCTCTATTCATTATTATTATGAATTTTTAAATAAAAAATCGAAAAAAATAAAAATTCTTTTATAATCAGAAAGATCTCCAGAACACACTACAATAATTTGAAAAATGACTCCATCTGAATGTTTTCAGATTAATATGTTCTTTTAAATTTTTAGTTGGAACTCAAATTTATTTACAAATTTCAATTAATATTAAAACATCAATGACAAATATTTAGTCTCTTATTCAACAATTCATTATTTTATTAATCATATTAAACTGTAGTTTAAATATATGTCAACAATTTATTCAAAACTACTAGAACAGACATCAATCGTGTTGAAAATGTACAATATAAATAGTTTCTATTATCTGTAATTTATAAAAAAAAAACTAGCTGAAACCCGCAAATTTTGCGGTTATAAACATTTTAAATATTTTAATAAAGTTTGCTACAATTAATCCTCTTTATATACGGAATTTCGTGTTTGAGTTTTTCCAAAAACTTTGACATAATTAAAACTTTCTACCATAGAAAAGAAAACATATAATTGGCCGTGAGTCGGCGTGCCACGCAGGAGGACTCGTGTCTGGTAACTCCTAAAGTTTTTCGGGGTGCTGGATCCGGCCCAGCGATCGCTGTCCCTCATCATCCGGTCCCCCTCCAGTCCGTGGTTGAACAGGCTCCGCTCCTTAATAATGTCCCTGGTTGGAAAGGGGCGTAAAATATGTAAAAAAAAAAAATTGACCGCGAGTAAAAACTGGATAAGGAACGTAATCCTCAATCTACTAAATGACTGTCTATTTTTGTTGTCCATTTTTGTTTTTGCTGTAGGGTAATTCTGTGGTAGGAGCATTCGCAAAGCGTTACATTTTTACAACCCATCCATCGCACGCTGTACTCTCTCCAACAAAGAGCCTCGAGAATAACCTTGCCAGAGTCATAGTCCCTCAGTTCGGTACTTTCAGCAATTCAGATCTGAATTGCTGCAAGTAGCGAACTGAAGAAATATGAGACAGCAAGAAATTTAAAAAGAGATTACTGTATATGACAAATAAAAAACGGAAATCATGCGCAAAAAGCTGCTGAATTAAATGACAAATATAACTAAAATTTCTACAAAATTCTAAAAATTAAAATTAATCAAACTTTGTTGCCCACTATACTAGCATATGCACAAACAAACTGCATAAACAAGCACAAGCACAAGCACAAACACAAACAAACTGCACAAACACACAACATTCCTGTGGGTCCGGGGAAAGAATAGGTCCACCCAATAGTAAAAACTTCATTAACTTCATTTTTTTATTACAAAAAATGAAACAAATTTCTTTTTCTTTATTAGTGGGGTATTTGATGATGATACAGCGAATTTCAAAAAATAAAAAAGTACATAAAAATTTCAATGTTTTATGGAAATTTATAATTTTACGTTGGGCCGCGGGTTGGACAGCCCTGATCTAAATGATCATTTGTAATTTGGTTTCTTGATTTTTTTTATGTTCATATTTGAAAAAGCGAATTCTGACAATTATGTCGATCCCAAACACGACATTTTTTATGTGTATACTTACAAATGATAAGAAAATTTGTGATTTCACAATTTTAACAAAAAATAAACAAACAATAGCAATACACTTAAAGAGACAATGATAAATAAATTATTATATTTTCAATTTTAATTAAATTTGTAAAGAGGAATCAACAAGAGATCGACCAAAAGTCTCTCCGCAATCCACCGGTCGATCCCGATTGATGGGTTGAACACCCCTGGTATATATACATATTATAGTATGAAATATATATATGAATTTTCAAACTTGATTCATCGAATGCTCTAAATTTGTGAAGATAATCTTTTTCTGTCCATGTATCCGTTATTTTAACTTTAACTTAGAACATTGCATTACTCTTTGGAATTACTTTAATGTAACAGGCATCCTTCAAAAATAACATTCCTTACAACATTCTATTATTATATTCAAGGATAAGCTAAAACTAAATGGGTAAATGAATTGAGAATCATCAGAATAATTTTCTTAATTTAAATTTGCTTCTACATTTAAATTTTTTTTAACTTTTCATATTGCGAATTTTTTAAATTACTGAATGAATTAAACTTGAATCTCAGGTATCTCTTAAGGAGGTTTCACATATTACTTTGGATTTTATGTCTAATTAGAAAATCTTCTCTTCATACTGGAAGGAAAATCATCAAAACTTTATTTTATTACCTTATATTATGAAACAAGCCTTTAAAATATTTGAAAATAATTATCTACTACGAAAATTTTCTAGCATGAGAAAATAAACTAGATACTGCACTCAATAATTACGATGTTTTCTACACTTCAGAATCAGCTACTTGGTTGACGATTTTAAGAAAGTAAGCGCTAATAGTGTAACATCTTCAACGCTATAGCAATCATTCTAATAGCGAGTTTGCGCAATGGTATTTTCCGTTATAAAAAGACCTGTTATAACCTTACAGCTCCCATAACGTCCTAAGCATAACGGAAGCTTCCCGTTATAAGGTTACATTATAAAATAAAGTTATAACGGTAGCCAATCAAAGTAATCGCTCCCTTATAAAGGAAGCCAATAAGAATTGTACCTTCATGTAAATAATATCTACATTTTAAATTTAAATAACGAAATAAATAAATAAATCACCTGAAATGATGTCTATCAACAGTTTCGAATCTCGTGGGCAATTGAAGAGCATTATATAATTGTAAAATATCTGTTTTTTTTCAAATGTAAAAAGATGTCTAAAGTTCGAAAGTGGTATATCATTTATATTAAAGATCGCTCTTTCCAGTAAATGTTCATGTTCCTTAGCTGCTCTTTTCATAGCTGTAAAAATAAAATAGTCTTCTAATGCATCTGTATCAAACGCCATCATATTATATACATCCATGTTTGTTTTTCTACAGTGCGATTTCAGCATGTTTATATCATTATAAATATAAGGGAAACAACTTGATGCGCAAACGCAATTTATAATGTTTAATTTACGCTATGTGTAACCTTGTGACCATAACGGAAAATACCTTTGTGCAAACTCGCTAATGTCTCTGTTTTGTTTATTCTTTATATACTGTACATATACTGTAGACTACTAGTTACGCGGGATTAGATTATTCGAGTTGAGGAATATCATGCAATCCAAATTATTTCCTAAGACTACCAGTTACGCGGGATTAGATTATTCGAGTTGAGGAATATCATGCAATCCAAATTATTTCCTAAATTAAAACCAAATATTATCCGCAACCCGGAAGTGATATCTAATTATCGATATTTTTTATCTTATATGTAAAACTATATCTGAAAGATTTTTGAACACTCCCAATTTGTTTCTCTATTATATCTTGGATAGTTGGCGATAAAAATTAAAATCAAATTAAAATTACAAATATTACAGTAATTTCTTTCTGAAAATAAACCGATTTCTCGTTTCCATTTTCAATAAATAATAAAGTACAGTATATTTGAATATTTGTATGTATGCAATTTTTGTAATATTAAATGCATATTTCCATAATTCCAATTTTTTTTTAGTATTTTGAGAATTATTCAACATATCGTTTATATAGATAAATTAATTTCCCGACTATCCCAGTTAATCGAGAGTCTATCTATATGTTTTTGTTAAATATGTCCCGTCCGATTTAATTAAAAATTATAAATTACACTCAATTTATTAATTGAATGTAATTTATATTAATAATAAATAATTAATTAAATTTTTTTTAATAACAGTAATAAATTTATATTTCTAACTACTACAAGTAGATTATATAGTTAATTTTATTTTGCTGTTTCTTAATCAATTATTTATTCTTATAGACAGTTAATTGATTCGTCATCAATCCACTCTATATTCATAACATATTATAGTTTAACATAGACAATTAATTTTCCAAATTAGCAAAAAATAAAAATCATATCAACGAAAATAATTAAAGTAAATTCGTTCCGTGTAAAACCGTAAAATTCCTTATTTTTAATCTTTTAAGTTTAAAGTAGGTCATTTCGGTGACGTAATAGCGAAAGTAATAACATGGTAGAAAGCAGATCTCCCGTTTAAATTAGGAAAGATAACATTATGACTTAAATTGTCTCTATTAAAAGATAAGTTTATCATTTTATTATATAATAGACATACTGATTCGTCATCAATCCACTCTATATTCATAACATATTATAGTTTATCATAGACAATTAATTTTCCAAATTAGCAAAAAATAAAAATCATATCAAGGAAAATAGTTAAAGTAAATTCGTTCCGAGTGTAAAACCGTAAAATTCCTTATTTTTAATCTTTTAAGTTTAAAGTAGGTCATTTCGGTGACGTAATAGAGAAAGTAATAACATGTAGAAAGCAGATCTCCCGTTTAAATTAGGAAAGATAACAGTATGACTTAAATTGTCTCTATTAAAAGATAAGTTTATCATTTTATTATATAATAGACATTTTTATGCCTCATTTAACACACTATGATATTTATTTATCCTAAACAATTATATTCTATAATGATTTATATATGAAATGCTTGTTTATAAATAAAGAGTTATTCATCCTCTATACTTTTTAAATTAGTATTTTAGTTAAATTTTTGCTATTGTTATTTAAACTGACTTACAAATTTAAATATACAGGGTGTTTTCTAGCACCTGTACCACCATTTTTTTCTCTGAAACGCGATGAAAGGGAAGTAGGGGAAAAAATAGGAAGTAGGGGAAAAAATTTGATCACCAAAGTATATCTAAAGAATCGAATGGGCATGATAAAAATTTTGTGGGCCCATCGGAAGTATATATGTATGTATGTATGTTATGGCCAAATGTCTGACATATAACCAATTTGTGAAATAACTTCAGTATAATATATTAATTTATCATATGATAACTGAGCCACAGCAACACGTGGCCGGGTCTACTAGTCTAGTATATATGTATGTATGTATGTATGTATGTTATGGCCAAATGTCTGACATATAACCAATTTGTGAAATAACTGGCCACTTCTAGATTTGGCCAAAGCCCAAAATATACTAGAGTTTATGATTATTTTGGGCTCTGGCAAGGCAATTTATGATGCATCCAATAATCAATGGCTAATTCGAGAAGTCCAAGTAAAAGTTGCCAAAGCTAAAGTTTTGCAGAACTAAGTAAGCAGAGTGCATTTGTACGAATTTTGGCTTATTCACCAGCGAGAATGGGATTGTCTATCACGTCACAAAAAAGTTGCCAAAGCTAAAGTTTTGCAGAACTAAGTAAGCAGAATGCATTTGTACGAATTTTGGCTTATTCACCAGCGAGAATGGGATTGTCTATCACGTCACATGTTGGTCTTACAATAATGATGCAAGAGATTACAGAACTTATCCACCTCTAATATGAATGGGATCATCTCTCAGAGTAAGAAAAATGTAGAGATGTAAATTTCAGGCTTTGGCCAAATCTAGAAGTGGCCAACCATTTTGCAAATTGGCTCTGTCGGGCATTGGCCATAACATATATATATATATAGTCCAATTTTCTTCTTATTTATGGCTTGTTTTATTCAGAAGACCAGCTGTTATCCAAAGGTAGCAATTATTTCATTGGTTTGCTATATCTTTTTATAAAAAAATTAAAATGTGTATATATAGTCCAATTTTCTTCTTATGGCTTGTTTTATTCAGAAGACCAGCTCTTATCCAAAGGTAGCAATTATTTCATTGGTTTGCTATATCTTTTTATAAAAAAATTAAAAAAAATGCACTGTTAGAAAGATAATAAGAAATGATGATAAACTGCAAAAATTTCAAAATAATTTGAGGAAAATTAATATTTTGCATATTAATTAGGATTAGTTTTATTAATTGCTAGCATGGAAAAGATTAAACCATAGAGATGATGATGATGTGAAGATAGAGATCAGTTGGAGTTTAGAATAATAGGAGGTGATTGCAGTGTATTATTATTATTTCAAACAAGACAACAAACTTGGAGATAATGAATGTCATCTAATTTCTGAATATAGCTATGAATGATATATTTTTATATTTTGACTGATATGATATTTTATTATAGATTTTTATATTTTTTATGTAGCCAAAAATTTAAAAAATTCATGTGTAATTACTGTGTGTCCTACCCATATTTTTGACTTTCTAATGGAATATAACATTAATTTGCTGTTTTTATAACTAGACATTTTAATTTACAATGCTATTTAGCTTGTTTAATAAACAAAGCCCTGGTTTAGGAAACAAAATTAACTGTTCAATCATCTGTCTATCCAGACATTTTCAGTATATTTGGCCTTCTGCATAAAGAAGTTTGAACAATCCTGTTTTAAGGAATTATACAGTGTGCTTTTTGAAAATATAAATCATAATTTTTCCAAATAGGGTTTCATGCAATATTTATCCATTTAGGAAAACTGTTGTAAATAATTACTGTCATATAAATTGTCATAAATCAGGACCTCCCTTACAAATGATTCTTTGAAAATTATTCATTAAATACTTTAAAATATGTAAGTAAGTTTAATAAACATTTTTCTGCTAATACAGGCTCTCCTTGACTTGTTATAAGTAGTTTGTTGCTTTAAATCAGCCATTCTCAACCTGCGGGCCGCATGTGGCCTTGCAAGCTTTTACGTGCGGCCCCGAATGCGCATGCATGAATTTAATGAAAGCGCGGAATTCTTCTCCCACATGCAAATAAAATTAAAAAAATTAAAAATTCTGATATTAAAAAAAATTTTTTTAAATCTGGAAAAATTAGAATTTTCCTAATTTGCTATGTCTTCCCTGATGCACTCATAAAATTTTCTTTCATGTGACACCAACTGGTTGCTGACTGTTGATATAGCATGTAGTGGCCCGCTTAATGTAGGAGTTTTTCTTTCATGTTGTTTTGTATTTTCTTTCATGTGACACCAACCGGTTGCTGACTGTTGATATAGCATGTAGTGGCCCGCTTAATGTAGCAAACAAATGTATGTGGCCCAGGGGAAAAAAGATTGAGAACCGCTGCTTTAAATTGATGATTTCTAGTTAGACCTCTGTAAAAATTTTATTATATAAAGTTCAATTACTTCATTCTGCTGCTTTAAATTGATTTCTAGTTAGACCTCTGTAAAAATTTTATTATATAAAGTTCAATTACTTCATTCTGAAGCACATTTCTACTGACTAAATACAACAATTATTATTAATATACATAGATTATTTAAAAGTTTATATATAAAATAAAACCATCATAAACTGAAAGTTATGGAAGTACTTAAAACAGAATAGAAAGATAAACTCTTCCAACAGAGCCACAACATTAAAGGTCAAATTTGAGTTCTCCAGTAGTTCTTTGCTCCTGAAATTTCTACAGGAAATTCTGGGAAAGACTTCTTCAGGGAAATTTACTGGAATCTCTTCACTTCCAGGGATCTGATAATCAAGTATAGCCATTCCAGATAACATTTTGAGTTCTTTTGTTTTCAAGCTGATTTCTCTCTGTCACTTGTGTTCCTTTTGTGTCAAGTTTTTTTTCTCTTGTTCCTTACCCTTAGTTTTTTTTATATCTGCTTTCTCTCACTTGAATCAGTATAGTAATAAGTAAATGAAGGGAAAAACAAGGCAATTAAATGATTAATCATTTATTAAATATATCAATGTTTTGTTTACTAAAATAAAACAAGTACATAAAGGTTATCTGATTTCTTTAAAGACAAATTACTAACTTTATAGTTAATAGGTGAGATCCATGTCTCATCTCCTTTGATCTTGTTCAAATTCTGACATTTGGTAAGCATAAATTATTGTGATAAAATTGCCATATATGCTGCTTACATAAATTACCTGTAAGATGTAAAATATGTGTAAAAATAATACTTTTTAATTGAGTTATGTTTAATAATGTTGCTAATGATTATAATTGATACCATTGCGTTCCTTTCTTTTTTCTTTTCTGTTCCGACGAACTATGAATCGGCCTTAAGTCAATTTATCCTAATTCTTTATATACAGAGTGTATCTTACCACCCATACCACTCTTTTCTTTCGGATTGATTGATTAATTACATTATTAATAGTATTGTTATCATTTGTTACAGTGGTACTTTAATCATTGTCACAATATTATTTTATTACAATGCAAGTTCCATAAATCATTTATTTCAATCTAAATTTTTTCAAGGATCCTGAAAATGGACAGTATGTTTTATTTAAAATTTAACTAATTATTCTTCAATCAATTACTGCCTGTTTCTGAGGATAGAAAATTAATATAGTCATTAAAGTACAATTTTATATATAAAACTGTCTAGATTAGGGGTGGGCAACTTCTGGCCCGCGGGCCACATTATTTTATTATATCTAATACCTGTATGCGGGCCACATTATTTTATTATATCTAATACAACGCTATGTATACTTATACCTGTATCTTCTCTTTTTTAAATAAATACTTTTATTATCAATTGTTTTTGGGGGTACCTTCTCTTTTTTAAATAATTACTATTATCATCAGTTGTTTTTGTTTTGGCCTGTGGCCCACTATAAATTTTTCTATATGGCCCCTACAAAAAACAGGTTGCCCACCCCTGGTCTAGATGATGGAATCCAAATATATTAATTTTATACCATTTTTACAATAGAGACAAGAGGAAAGCAATACTTAACTTCAGTGTTTTCCAAACTGTGGGGCACTAGTCTATTGCAAGAGGGCTTGCAAGAAATAACAAAAATATCATTTTTGAGACAAACAAACAAATTTAAATTGTCGAAAAAATTAATCAGCAAAAGGGTTCTAAATACATATATCCATATATCCAGAAACTTTCTACTGTAGCTGTTTTAAAGATAAAATAGTGATCTCGTTTAGTGATAGAAAAAGAATTGCAAGTAGCGATATCTTCAATGACACCCCGATTTGAGAGAATTTGTGCTGAAAATGAACAACTCATTGCATTAAATATTATGTTGTATTAAACTGTGCTCTTTTTTTTTTTTTTGTAAGATTTATTTAATTATAAACTGTGCTTTTTTTTTTTTTTTTGTAAGATTTATTTAATTGTATTAATAATTATTACATCATAATAAATATATATTTTTTTATGTATAAGACCTTTATCTATACAAAATATAGTATATTAAAGCTGTAGACATTCTGCAACTAATCAGAATAAAGAAGAAAAACGTAAGCACTAAGCAGAAATAAAACCTTTATTTCACAAAGGAATGTTTTCGACTATTCTCAACTAGTCTACATCAGCTAATGTCAATCCCTATACAGAGCCGGGATATTTCTCCAGGTTTGTTTACATAGGTCAGAGAACATGGATGGTGTTTTGTAGTGTAAAATTGTAAGTAGAAAGTATTTATAAAATTAGACTGTTATGAAAATGAGGGCATACCAATGTTTCATGAAAAAAGGGAGGTACAAACAAAGTTTGGAAACCACTGCTTAGCTTGATTAAAAAATCTTTCTCTCTTCTTCATTAATTACATGAGTTCTGATGAAATGTATTTTCTTCATTTTATAACTAATATCAATAAGTTGCATCAGAGGAGAAAACAATAGGTTAACTTTCATATGAAACAGTTACAAATGATAAAAATGATAATGGTGGCTGAATAATATAAGGTAAGAAATTAAAATCAGATTTATGAAAAAAGTTGCACTTGAGGTTCAGATGATAGGGAACTATTATAAAAAGATTGTCATTTTTTTTTAATAATAGTTAAAGTAAGAGAAAATAAGTAAATAATAAAGTATACTTACAAATCTCAACAAATGAAATCAGCACTAAATTGCAGCATGAACTAAATACTTTATTAAACTATTCTGCGTTAACGTTTTTGGCTAAACAGCCATCTTCAGACGCTTTCAAACTAAAATGTTCGAAAAAAGAATATACTGTTGCTATGGTGATAGCTCTACAAACAACAACAATTACATTGTACATAATGAGGAAATATAAGGTTGTTAATAATCATAACTATAAGATCTTATAGTTATGAATATTGAATAATGTGTTAAATTAATGTTTATTACTGAATATTGAATAAAAATTTTAAATCCACAGAATTGGTGTATTGGAATATTTTATAATTATCTAATCTAAGTAATTTTTCATTAACAAAGAATTCTAGACAAACAAAATTGGACTGTGGTATTGTTAAATTAGGAAATATGATCTTGAAAGCACTAAGTTACAGCACACACACAGCTGCTTTTAAGAGACACATTTCAAGAATTCTAGACTTCACATTTTTAGATGTATGAAATAATTATTATTATTTTTCTTCCAGATTTTTTCAGCAATAATATGTGCTGTTATCAATTACCTTGCTGCATAGTAAGGTAAATGCTTATATTGCAGCAAGTATCTTAGAGAAAAGCAAGCTGGACCTTAATGAAGAATTCCATCTGGAAACTGGTAGTTCTAGCACATCTTGTTCGGAGGAACCTGGTAATAGTAATGAGGTGACAGCTGAAAATAATGGATACCATTTGTGTCATGCAGCGACTTTAACAGGTATTTTAAAATAAATTAAAATAGATCCTAATACTGCCTAAAAACCCTTGATAACAGAATTTTAATAATTTCAAATAATTTGGACTAATGTTAATGCCATTTTTGAATTAAGAAATAAATTAATAATTAAACTAAGAGTGGCATCATCTAAGAATTAATAATTGAACTATAAGTTTTTATTTTTCTGAAGAAAAATTTGTCTTTGCCCTATATAAACTAGAGACCTTTAATTTAATCTTAGTTTATTTCTTAATTCAGAATATGGAATTATTAAAATTTCGTTATAATCAAGAGTTTTTAGGTAATATTAAGATCTATTTACGGTACTTATTATCCCTTGAGTTTAGGTTTAAAAATTTGTTAATATATGACTCTTCCAATCAAATGTTAGTGTGATTGGCACAGTTAATGTTGTTAATACCATAGAAGGTCTATGGCTGGATAAATCCTGCCAGGAAGATTTCTAGTAGTATAGTTCCAATGTCTATGATTGAGAAATTCTAAATCAATAATAATGTTTGAAGGATCAACTTGCCAAATGGCCTTGGTGGTTTAGCAGATAATTATGATATCAGGAGGTAACCTTAAGATCCCTGGCCTCAATTCCAGGTCAAGGCAAGTTTTTTCTTCAGATGAATTAATTAAAAATTATAGTTCAATTACTAATTAGATGGCACTACTCTTAGTTTAATTATTAATTTATTTCTTAATTCAGAGATGATGCTAATGTTAGTCCAAATTATTTGAAATTATTAAAATTCCATTATTTTTAAGGGTTTTTAGGCAGTTTTAAGATTTGTTTGGTTATTATCCTTTGAGTTTAGGCTAAAAAGTTTGTTGATTTAAAATATTTAATAAACTTAAGAGAAAACTCTTTGTAATATATTTATTAAAAATGTGAAAACTTTTATATATAAAACATAAAATATAGTTATTGCAGTGAATGTAATAGACATGGAAAAATACCATTATCAAATTATGCATTAAAATTATTAATTTTTATATCATTTTATATAAAGTAGGATTAAATAAACTTTACTGCAGTAATATTTTTAATCTGTTTGTTGTCAATTAAAATGAATATAATATAATATCAATTGAAAAAGTTCTTATACTACAAAAATTTAAAAAATCAAATTTAGTTAATGGAAATGTTTTTTGCATTTTTTAGAGACCATCATTTGCCATTCTAATCAATTTAATTGGCTTTGTTTTAATTTTTATAAAATTGAAAATCTAAATTCAATAAATAAAATTTGTTAATGAACCAAAACAAATTATGATAGGCCTAATATATTAGCTAAAATAAATAAACATATAAAATAATTATACTTGTATACAACAACCCAAAGAAGCATGGAATGATATATGTTAAGATTCACCAGGAGGGACTGCAAGATCAACATATGGATAAGAGAACAAACCAAAATAGAAGACATAATGATAACAGAAGCAGTGACTTTGGTCAGGCTACATACCAAACTACACTGATAACTGTTGGACAAAGAAAATTAGAGTGGCAGCCAAGGCAAGGGAAAAGGTATCCTGGCAGGCAAAACAAATGGAGAGATGATGTAAGAAAAGTAATTTGTTCCCACTCTTCCTAGTGAATGCAGATTGCACAAGATAGATATATCTGGAATCAAAAGAAGGGAGGCATATATATCCAGCAGTGGATGAAATAAGAAATGATGATGATGATGACTTATATATACAACCTGTATAATTTTGTTAATAATAAATAGACAATAATCATAATCCACAAGAAAAATTGAAATTGAAAAAAGTTGAAATTGAAATTAAAAAACTGAACTATATACAGTTGAAATTGAAATTAAAAAACTGAACTATATATATACCTCTATATATCAAAATTGAAGGTATTAGAAAAATTTCGATATATAGAAACCTGAATTTTCTCTAATGTAGTATAGTAGTTAAGTGATATTTTGTCCTATATCGCCTTTTTCGCGGCCCCCTGACGGCGGTGATGGTGGCTCACAGTGCAGCCCTCTGACGGCGGCGATGGGGGCTCACAGTTTGTAAAACTTCAACTTAAATGATTTGAAAAAGTTTTGGGAAAAAATATATAAATGAATTTTTTAATGTTTAAAAATATATATACAGTATATATTAATATATTAAAAGTCTGCTGCATATAATAGATAAATGAAAAATAAGATGGACAAAATATGCATTTATTAAACAAAATAAATTAGAATAATTTAGAATATTGTATTTAATTATCAGATGTAAAGTAATTTTGTAAAGTAATGCTGAAGTAATTTCAATGCAGATTCCTCATAAAAATGTTTGCATTTATTGAGCGACTCAAAAATATTATTGGGCACATTTTTCTGCAAATCGAATCATTTCAAATGCTGCCATTATTTATTTTTTGGAAGGTTTAGGAACTACTATTTCATCTGCCTCATTGTCTTTATCTTGATTTTCACTATCTTTTATTGAACTTAAATGTTATCATCTGTTGGATATTCTGCTACGATAACATCTTCATCCACATTTAAATATTCATTAAGTGAGATTTTGTCATTTATTGTGCCTGTTGAATGTAACTGGTTCCAACATTCCTCAATGTGTGACAGTACATTAACTTCTTCCACAACAGACTTTTCAGAGAAGCTGGCTTTTATGAAGCAATTCTGTATTGTTATTTCCGCTACATCATTTTGCCACACTTTTGCTAATTCTGATACACACACACTGAGATTAATTACATGGTCAATGAGTTGATTGTTTTCAAGTATAAAAATTAGTTTCTTGAGAATCTGTTTTCGATAATGCATTTTCGTAGATATCTCCAACACATCCTCTATTAACTTCCACTGGATTTCTGGAGAGATGGGAAACCCTGGTAATGAAATGGCAGACTTTCGGGACAAAAAGGCTGATCTTGAAGATCGTATTCCAGCCTTTAAAAAATTACTTTGCAAAGTCGCGAATTTGAACGAATGCAATTCTATTAATTATAACTATGCCTAACGGTCTAACGACTCTGCAAATTCCAGAGTTTGGCCTGAGCTCAGGTCTTAAGCTAAGTTCTAACTTAAAATTAATTAATTACAAAACAGTTAACACAATGTAACGTCTAACTGACGAAACAAAATCGGAGATCGGAACTTATAACTAAAAGTGCCGATTAAGTGTTAGAAGTAAAATGAACAAACGATGTCAGAAATTATACTAAGAAACTGAATAAATTTTCGAACAAGTTAAATAACAAAAAAAGATAAATTTATTAAACTCAGAAACACTTACAAAAGTGTTAATTAAAGCTTTATTTAAA